>AWOL01S0019526.1:39481-105056 GCA_000715115.1 Nicotiana otophora | reverse complement strand
CCCCGAGTATGTGCATGGTAAGGTGGCACAATGATTTGATGGCTTGGAAACAACTATTGGCACGTTCTAGGACGAACGTTTATTTAAGTGGGGGAAAATGTAACGACCCGATATATATATTTTTTTTTATGAACTTTTGAATTATCTCATTAATTATAGTTTCTTTATTTTTATAGTTTACCTATATGTATATTTGTAGTCATTTTGTTAATATTTACATTTACATAATATGGAACAAAGAAGAGAGTTAAGAAAGTAAGTAAGGATTATTGGTCCATGTGTAGTTCCGTATTTGGACTTTGGTAACTTTGGACAATAATTTAGGAAAAGAATTAAGGGTCAAGCCCACCCTTTTTCCTGGCAGTAATAGTAATCCCAATTAGGGATGCTTTAAAAATATTAAAGGAGAATATGATAATGATGGGAAAAGTTAAAGGGAGCTTCTGACAGTGGTATTCCAAAGACCATTGAATCGATTTCAAAGCTTTTCAACCTTGTTTTCTCGAGATTCAAGGCAAGCTAAATGTCCTCCAATTCGCGGTTTTCAGACGAAGCAACAGAGCCCAACAATCGCAAACTACAATTGTAGTTAATTTTCATTCAAGGTATTAAACTATTTTATGACATAATTATTATTCTCTTGACATGGGTATTCAAATATGATATTTCTAATTGAACAACGAGCTGGATTTTGATATTTAAAAGAAAGTCTTTCACATATAGATTTATGATTTGAGGCGTAAAACATCGAGATATGCTCCTATGTTTGAAATTGGGTTGAAAATGGTAGGAAATTTCATAGACTTTAATTGAGGATTTGAAGGTCGAGTTGTGGTCGAATTTGAGTTATTTTGGTTTGGTTGGACTCGTAATTGAATTGATTGTTGGATTTTATGAGTTTCGTCGAGTTCCGACACGCGGGCTCCACTGTCAATTTTTTGAGCGAAATTAGAAATTTTTATAAATTATTAAATTGCAAGCATTGGAGTATATTTTGATTAATTTGCACGTTGTTTGACTAGTTTCGAATCGTTTGGCTTGGAATTGAGGAAATATCAAGGCGTTCGAAGGTTAATACGTGCGGAATGAAATTTCTGGAGTATTGTTTATCTTGCTCGGCATTGGATTCATCTTTTTCGAGGTAAGTAACTCTTCTAATCTTGGAGCTGAGGGTATGAACCCTGAATATACGTATTATGTGAATTGTTTGAAGGTGACGCACATGCTAGGTGACGGGCGGGTGGGAGTGCACTATAGAAATTATGACGTAATTGTTTCCGTGGAATTTTGTAGTCAAATAATCTTGGCATTTTCTATGCAGTTTTATATGTTGAGGAAATTTACCTGAGAATCATATTAAAAGATATGTTGAGGCTATGTGCCAGTATTATTGGAACCCACAGAGGTCATATTGCTATAAATTATTTATTTTAAATTAAAAATTCATACTCAGTCATATTCATTTCATTATATATCATATCTCAGTCTCTGTTGTTATTTATTGATACATCATAACATCATTTTCGGGCTATTTTCATGACATTGTGAGCCCATGAGAGACAAACTGGAGAGATTGATGACTGAGGAAGGCCGAGGGCTTGACTGTGAGGATATTTTGGGATCTGGCTGCACGCCGCAATATGCCATTATATATATATATATATATATATATATATATATTATATGTGGATCAGGGCTGCCCGCCTGCAGCAGGCCTTACAGGCTTTATATAGCACGTGAGTTGTCCGTGCAGCACGTGAGTTGTCCGTGCAGCACGTGAGTTGTGCATGCGGTTTATATCTCTTGGGCTAAAGGAGCCCGTCCGGAGTCTACACACACCCAGTGAGCGCGGTTGATATTATTGAGGGATGGATCTTCCCTGGACATGAATCTTGTCCGAAGCATTATATACTTGGAGATGGATCTTCTCCACGGGCTGGATTGGCCCTACTCGGTACTGGGTAACTGATGATCAGTTGATGTGTATATTCTGGGATGGATCTTCCCCGGGCCGGATTGGCCATATATAGTACCGAGTGATTGAGCATGATAAGTGGAATGTGTGAGAAAGTGAGATTGAGTACTCTGAGAGTATGAGTACATGAGTTCATCTCTGAGATACATTGCATTGACATGCACACATGACATACATGCATAGAGATGTATTTTTCTCATGCTGTACGGTATCACATCATTCATAATTTCTCACGCATGTTGACAGATGGGCATAGTGATGTATTTGTTTTACACAGGTTATCTGTAAAGAAAATGAAGCATCTTATTTTTTATGGAAAGGATTTTGGAAAAATTATTATTTTCAAACTTATTCATATTTTTGGCAACTCCTGTAAACGATTTGGGTTTTCATTGATGTACTTGAAAGGTAGAACTATTTTTAGAAATCATATTTTTGTTTAGCATTTGATTGTTGAGTTACTTCTGGTATTACTTGTTTTATGTTGTTATGAACTATTGTTGGTTATGGGAGTTGGACTCTGACCTTGGTACAAGCTCGTCACTACTTTCAACCTAAGGTTAGGTTAGTTACTTATTGAGTACATGGGGTCGGTTGTACTCATACTACACTTCTGCACCTTGCGTGCAGATGTTGGCTGTTGATGTTGCTGTGTTCGTTGGGAGCTGGATCTGAAGATGTACCTGCATTTCGGTTGTTGCTGACTCTTGTTCATGGTAGCATTAGATTCATAAAACTATGTTTATGTACTTTTCGAACAGATGATGTATTTACTTCATACCAGCTTTGTATAGTTCATTCTTAGAATCTCATGATTTGTACTACCAGTCCTTGTGGAAAGAATAAGATTAAGATATTTCTTTACTTAATTGCATTATTAATTATTATTAGAATTGGTTAGTGGTTAATTGGCTTATCTAGCGGGTTGGTCTAGGTGCCATCAAGACTAGTCAGATTTTGGGTCGTGACAGAAGTATATACCTAATATTTATGACTTAAAGGCAATTAATATTTTACCTTTAATAAATTATTAAAAAGGTCAAATATTTGGAAGGTCAGTACGCAATTTTACGTCCATTTGAAGTAGTCAACAACTAGAGTAATTTTATTGAACAATTCTACTAACATTTAGTATTTTCAACAAATTACATTAATTTATTCTCATTAAGTTGTAAGCCATAAAATTAAAATTATTAAATATATAGAAAAATAATATTTCACTCTTTTAATCTTGTCTTCTTTTATCTATCCAGAAACTATTATAATAGCACGAAACTCCAACAGGAAATTAATCGATCATTTTATCATTTAAAAATATACTAGTATTAGCACCCGCGCGGATGCGCGGATATTAACCATGTCAAGTATTTGAGTTATTTGGATTATATGTAAATAATCTTAAAATTTAAACTTTCTCGATAAATATAGATAATCATTAGATATTAATTAAGAAATACTACATGAAAAAGATTAACCATTTCTCAAATCTCCTATTTATAATTCTATTTTCCTTTTTGGTACCATTCTCGTCGGTGTCATTGGATCATAAAAATAGTCGTGAAGCAAAATAATAACTCATATTTATGGCAAAACAATCAAAGGTTGAGACTATGAAGGACTCTTTGGATACGATTTGACTCTTTTACTACTACTTGAACTCTTATTTGGTATGTTGATATCTTTTAAAAAATATTTCTTTTTAAAATTTCAGTTTCTAAAAATTTATTTTTCAATAATAATTATTTTTATAATAATGTAAATGAAAATATTATCCTTAATTCAAAACTTATTTTAGCCGACTATCTAAAAATTTAAATAATTTTTTAGCCAGTGAATATTTTTCCAGTATAACTCCATTTTGATATTTGACACTAACCATATTAAATATCTAATTTATTTGAATTATATTTAAATAACCTTAAACTTTAAACCCTCTAGATAATTATAAATAATCGTTAGATATTAATTAAGAAACACTATATGAATAAAAAATAATATTTTCTCAATTCTTGTAGTGATAAAATTGTTTTGCACAATTTTCATTGGTGTCAATGGAATCTAAAAATAGTCACGAAGTGAAATAATAACTCGTATTTATGGAAAATCACAAAGGTTGACAAAATATGAACGACTCTTTGGTTACGACATGACTTTTTTACTACGACTTGAACTCTTATTTGGTATGATGTTATCTTTTAAAAAATATTTCTATTTTGCAATTCCAATTTCTAAAACTTTATATATATTTTAATAATAATTATCTTTATGATGATGCAATGAAGATATTATCCTTAATTTAAAATTCACTTTAATTGGCTATCTAAAAATTTAAATAATTTTGTTGCCGGTGAAAAGTTATTTTGGTATGATTCCATTTTGAGTTTATCAATATCTCTACCCACAGATTTTGAATTTTGAATACCCTATATATACATTTTTTTCTTTTAATTTAGGTGATTTTTATTATATAACATTGCACATATTGTCTTAAAACTGCAGTAGTTTTTTCTCGACACCATATTTAGCTTAAACTCAATGCAAACAACTCAAATTGTATTTAAATTCATATTCGAATATCATATCAGTGTGTTAGTAATAGTCATTTTTGAAAAACGACACACAATGTAAATAAAAAATTCTTATC
The DNA here is from genome assembly GCA_000715115.1 of Nicotiana otophora. Lineage (NCBI taxonomy): Eukaryota > Viridiplantae > Streptophyta > Magnoliopsida > Solanales > Solanaceae > Nicotiana > Nicotiana otophora. The sequence continues at coordinate 100,437 of AWOL01S0019526.1, read as the reverse complement.
TTATAATCTATGTATTTGTAACAACCCGGCTGGTCGTTTCGAGTATTACAGTTATGTTTCCTCAATTATTGCTCAATTTGTGCTTTACAGTTGTTATATGACTTGCCGGGGTAATTGGTTCGGGTCCGAAGAAATTTCAATATGAATTGAGACAATTAGTCTCAAGGTTGAAAGCTTAAGTTGAAAAGGTTGACCAGATGTTGACTTATGTGAAAACGACCCCGGAATAGAACTTTAATAATTCCAATAGCTCTGTATGGTGATTCTAGACTTAGGAGCGTGTCCGTACAATTATTTGAAAGTCCGTAGTGAAATTAGGCTTGAAATGGTGAAAGTTCAAGTTTTTGGAAGTTTGACCGGGGAGTTGTCTTTTTGATAACAGGGCTGGAATCCAACTCTAAAAATTTTCATAGCTCCGTTATATCATTTATGACTTGTGTGAAAAATTTGAGGTCAATCGGAATTGATTTGATAGGTTTCGGTATCGAATGTGGAAGTTGGAAATTCTTAAGTTCTTTAAGCTTGAATTGGGGTATGATTCGTGGTTTTAGTATTGTTTGATGTGATTTAAGGTTTTAACTAAGTTTGTCTGATATTTTAGAACTTGTTGGTATGATTGGTTGAGGTCCCGAGGACCTCAGGTGTAATTCGGATCATGTTCGGCGCATTTCGGAAGCTTGAAAGTACTGCTACTGGTTTCTTTCTTCGCGTTCGCGATGAGTACCTGAAAGCCAGCGGAGTTTTGTTCTTCGCGTTCGCGTACGAGGGGCCACGTTCACGAAGGCCTGGAATTCGCGTGGATAAGCTCGCGTTCGCGAAGAGAAAGAAGAGGCAGCTGGGACCCCACACATTTCGTCTTCGCGTTCGCGATGGGCGTCCCGCGTTCGCGAAGCTTAAGTTCTGATAGGCATCGCGTTCGCGAAGAACAAATTTTGGCAGACACATTTTTTGCTTTGCGATAACCACTAGACATAAACTTTAAGTTCTGAAAATGGGACTTCGTCCCATTTTCCATTTTTGACAAATTGGAGCGCGGGAAGAGGCGATTTTCGGGAAATTTTCAAGGAAAACAACGGGATAAGTGTTCTTAACTCAATAATTACTCGAATCCATGGTTATTTTTAATATTTAATTAAGGATTTATGTTGGAAGATTTAGAAAACCCTCTTGGTTTAGATTGCATATTTGAGGGTCGAGTTGATGTCGGATTTTAGTAAAAATTATATGGTTGGACTCGTGGTTGAATGAGCGTTCATATTTTGTAACTTTTTTCGGGTTCCGAGACGTGGACCACGGGCGAATTTTGAGTTAAATTTCGGATTTTGTTAGAAAATTTGTATTTTTATATGGAAATTATTCCTATAATTTGTAATGACTAAATCGAATTAATTATGATTAGATTCGAGCTAATCGGAGTCGGAAAATCAAGAAAAATGCATACTACTTGACTGATTGAGCGCGGTTTGAGGTAAATAACTTGTCTAACCTTGTGTGGGGAAATTTTCCCTAGGATCGGTATTGATGTGATAATTGTAATGTTTTGAAAGTTGTGTACATGGGGTGACGAATGTGTACACGAGCTAAATGTGGAAGATTGTGCCTTTAAATTGTGTAGATTACTAATGCATATTAATTAAATTATTTTATCCTGTTACATTCATCATCATTGATCTATTTTATATTCTTAAATTTGCCTGACATTTTTCCTACTAATTGTTTTACTTGTTTAGTTGAGACTTTAATTCTTTTATTCTGTGCATTATTTGAGGGTTGAATTTCTTTAATCTAAATATTATTAATATAAAGTATTTGATATTTTTGTTAAAATTGGTATTGAGGCAACATGTTAAAAATTGTGAAATATTATTTTTGCTGAGTATTTATTCCCGAATATTTTGTGAGATTTTGTACTCACTGTGATTGAGCCGTGAGTTCCCTATTGTTGAAAATATTGTTGTTGTTTTATTTTGGCAAATTGAAATATTTAAGCACTTGAGGTGCAAATTATGATGTATTGTGATATTAATATACATGCGGTGGTATAAGGTCTGGGTGTTGAAACGCATGCGGTGTGATAAGGGTGGCTTGATACGTGTGGCTAGTAGGACAACTACTAGAAGTCATGCGGTGTGATAAGGGTGGCTAAAACGCGGGATGCTATTTCGAAAAAAATATTTTCTTTGAAATTAAATGTGAAGGTTCCCGCGGTGATATAAGGAAAAGAGATATTGTGAATTTATTTATGATTTGGGACTACGAGGCGGTACCTCGGGAGTGCCCTTGTTGATATTTATTTATGGCTGCATTTGCCTTTGATTATTGTTGTGTTTTTCTTAAAGTTATAAATTTCTGTTTTCTTTCCGCGAGGTATTATTTGCCTTTATTTTGTATAATTTAAATGGTGACATACTACTTACTTGATTCATTTCTATTTCATTTATTGTTATTATATTTTTAAGCATTTCACCATGTCTTTTACTATTTCCAGTAGGGCCTGACCTGACCTTGTCACTACTCTACCGAGGTTAGGCTTGGCACTTACTGGGTACCGCTATGGTTACTCATACTACGCTTCTGCATATCGTTTTGTGTAGATCCGAGTACTTCTTACCAGCCTAGATATCAGTGAGCTACCTGTGTACGGAGACTTCGAGGTATATCTGCCAGCGTCTGCAGACTCCAGAGTCCCCTTCTATCCTTATTATGTTGCTTCCTTTATTTCTTTAGACTCTGATATATAGAGACATTGAGGATAAAATCTTAGAATCTTGTGATTTATTTCTACCGGATTTTGGGAGTTGTAATTATGTGAGTTTATAGATTTATTTATTTCAGATTTCTATTGTTATTCCGCATTCATAGGCTTACCTAGTCTTAGGGATTAGGTGTCATCACGACATCATACAGAGGGAATTTGGGGTCGTGACAAGTTGGTATCAGAGCTCTAGGTTCATAGGTATTATGAGTCACAAGCAGGTTTAGTAGAGTCTTGCGGATCGGTACGGAGACGTCTGTACTTATCTTTGGGAGGCTATGGAACTGTTAGGAAAATGTTCACTTCATTGATTCCTTATCGTGCGCATTGTTGACTTCGAAATTATAAACTCTTGTCTTTCTATTCTCTCACAGATGGTGAGGACACGCACAACTGGATCCGATGATCAGACACCTATGCCCCCTGTTGGAGCCGCAAGAGGCTGGGGTCGGGGAAGAGGCCGTGCCAGAGGCCGAGGAAGACCACGTGGTGCAGCCAGAGCACCTGCACGAGCTGCTGCATAGGAACCAGTAGTAGCTCCGGTTGGAGAACAGGCACCTGAGATGCCTGTTACTACTCCTGCACTTCAGGAGACTCTTGCCCAGTTCTTGAGCATGTTTGGCACTCTAGCTCAGGCAGGGTTGATTCCACTTGGTCCTGCCACATCTCAGACCGGGGTAGGAGCACAGACTCCCGCCGCCCGTACCCCAGAGCCATAGGCCCAGGTTGACCATGCTCCATAGGTTATACCAGTGCAGCCAGTTGTCCCAGTTTGGCCCGAGGCTAGGGCAACAGTTTCGGAGGGGGAGCAACTGAGGCTCGAGAGGTACAAGAAGTACCACCCTCCCACTTTCAGCGGTTTGGCTTCAAAGGATACTTAGGGTTTTCTTGAGGAATGTCACTGTATCCTCCGTACTATGGATATTGTGGATTCCAATGGGATTTCTTTCATGATATTCCAACTTAGAGTAGCGGCCTACCAGTGGTGGCGAGCATATGAGTTGGATAGTCCGGCTGAGGCAACTTCACTTACTTGGACTCAATTTTCGGATATGTTCTTGAGGGAGTATGTTCCTCAGAGTCTTAGAGATGCATGGCACGCAGAGTTTGAGTAGTTGCGCCAGGGTTCTATGACCGTGTCAGAGTATGCAGTCCGATTCAATGATTTGGCTAGGCATGCACCAGCCTTTATTGTTACTGTTCGAGAGCGGGTTCACCGATTTATTGAGGGCCTCCACCCTAGTATCAGATTCAGTATGGCCGAGAACTGGAGATGGACATCACATACCAACAGGCAGTGTCAATTGCTAGGAGGTTGGAGGGTATGCGAACTCGGGAGAGAGAAGAGAGGGAAGCTAAGAGACCTCGAGATTCTGGCACATATAACAGTTCTCGTGCCCCAGCTGCAACCCGTCATGGTAGAGGCTATGTGAGCCATCCTATTCATTCAGCACTTCCAGCCTCCAGCGGTATTCCGGCTACTCTCAAACCTCGTGTTCCATATTATGCACCTCCAGTGTCTACTGTACCTCCTGTATGGGGTGCTTTCAGCGGGCAGTCCAACCGATCAAGCCCGAGCTAGTCCCAGCAGCCACGTCTTCCGAGAGCTTGTTTTGAGTGTGGTGACACTCGTCATATAATGAGGGATTGCCCTAAATGTAAGAGGGGTGCACCTTCACAGATTTATCATGCCCCACCTATTCCACAGGGCCCTTATGCTTCTCAGACCATTATTACTGCACCGGTTGCTACTCCACCGGCACAGCCAACTAGAGGTGGAGGTCGGACAAGTAGAGGTCACCCTAGAGGTGGAGGCCAGGCCAGATATTATGCCCTTCCCGCTATGACGGAGGCAGTTGCATCCGATTATGTTATCACAGGTATTGTTCCGGTCTGTAATAGAGATGCATCAATCTTATTTGATCCAGGCTCCACTTATTCTTATGTGTCATCTTGTTTTGACCCATATTTGAGCGTATTCAGTGATTCTTTGAGTTCTTATGTTTATGTATCTACACCCGTGGGTGATTCTATTATTGTTGATCGCGTGTATTGGTCGTGTTTGATTATTATTAGTGATTTTGAAACCAGAGATGATTTATTATTGCTCAGTATGGTAGATTTCGATGTTATTTTGGGCATGGACTGGTTGTCTCCCTATCACGCTATTCTTGATTGTTATGCCAAGGTGGTGACGTTGGCTATGCCAAGTCTACCGTGTCTAGAGTGGAGACGTACCTTGGATCATGTTCCTAGCAGGGTTGTTTCATTTCTTAAGGCTCAACAAATGGTTGAGAAGGGGTGTGATGCGTATCTGGCCTATGTGAGAGATGTTAGTGTTGATACTTCTACCATGGAGTCAGTTCCTGTAGTAAGTGATTTTCCTGATGTATTTCCAGCGGATCTTCCAGGTATGCCACCCGACAAGGATATTGAATTTGGTATTGATTTGTTACCGGGCACTCAACCCATTTCTATTCCACCATATCGTATGACCCCACCATAATTGAAGGAATTAAAGGAGCAATTACAGGAGCTGCTTGATAAGGGTTTTGTTCATCCTAGTGTATCGACTTGCGTTCAGGCTATCATCAGTTGAAGATTCGGGAATCAGATATCCCGAAGACTGCTTTCATGACTCGGTATGGTCATTACGAGTCCCTTATGACGTATTTTGGGCTGACCAACGCCCCAACAACATTTATGCACTTAATGAATTGTGTATTTCAGCCCTATCTTGATTCTTTCATCATTGTGTTTATTTACGACATTCTGGTGTATTTCCGAAAGCGGGAGGATCATGAACAACACCCGAGGATTGTGCTTCAGACTTTGATAGAAAAGAAGTTATATGCAAAATTTTCAAAGTGTGAATTCTGGCTTGAGTCAGTGGGATTTTTAGGTCATATAGTTTCGTGCAAGGGGATCAAGGTAGATCCGAAGAAGATTGAGGCAGTGCAGAGTTGGTCCAGACCGTCCGCAGCTACGGAGATCTGGAGTTTCCTTTGTTTGGCAGGGTATATTTGTAGAGGGTTTTTTTTCTATTGCTGCACCTATGACTTAATTAACCCAGAAGGGTGCTCCGTTCAGGTGGACCGAGAAATGTGAGGAGAGCTTTCAAAAGCTCAAGACAGCTTTGACTACAGTCCCAGTATTGGTGTTGCCTACAAGTTCAGGGTCTTATACTGTGTATTGTGATGCATCGCGTATTGGTCTCGACGCAGTATTGATGGAAGACGGTAGGGTGATTGCCTATGCATCCAGACAGTTAAAGGTACATGAGAAGAATTATCCCGTCCACAACCTTGAGTTAGCAGCTATTGTTCATGTCTTAAATATTTGGCGGCATTATTTGTATGTTGTCCATTGTGAGGTTTATACCGATCACCAGAGTCTATAACATCTGTTTAAATAGAAGGATCTTAATTTGCGGCAACAAGGGTGGTTGGAGTTGCTTAAGGATTATGATATCACCATTCTCTATCATCCCGAAAAGGCCAATGTGGTGGCCGATGCCTTGAGTCATAATGCGGAGAGTTTAGGCAGCTTAGCATACTTACCGGTAGCAGAGATGCCTTTAGCCTTGGATGTTCAATCCTTGGCCAACCAGTTTGTCAAATTGGATATTTCCGAGCCGAGTCGAGTTTTGGCTTGCGTGATTTCTCAGTCTTCTCTTTATGATCGTATCAGAGAGCGTCAGTATGATGACCCACATCTGCTTGTCCTTAAGGACACAGTTCAACACGGTAACGCCAAGGAAGTCACTATTGAAGATGACGGTGTATTACAGATGCAAGGCATGTTATGTGTGCCCAATGTAGATGATTTGCGTGAGTTGATTCTCCAAGAGGCTCACAGTTTGCGGTACTCCATTCATCCGGATGCTACAAAGATATATCAAGATTTGAGACAACACTATTGGTGGAGGCGGATGAAGAAAGACATAGTGGAATATGTAGCTCGGTGCCTAAATTGCCAGCACCGAGCTCCCACGGACTTAGAGGTATTTCGATGCAGTTTGGGTGATTGTGGATAGATTAACCAAGTCAGCTCATTTCATTCCTATGGTTACTACTTACTCTTCGAAGCAGCTGGCTCAGGTTTATATTCGCGAGATTGTCAAGCTTCATGGCGTACCGGTATCTATCATCTCTGACCAGGGTACACAGTTTACATCACGGTTCTGGATGGTCGTACAATGTGAGTTGGGTACTCGGGTAGAGCTGAGTACAATATTTCACCCTCAGACGGACGGGCAGTCCGAGCACACTATTCAGATATTGGTAGATATGTTACGCACTTGTGCTACAGATTTTGGGGATTCTTGGGATCATTTTCTGCCACTTACAGAGTTTTCTTATAGTAACAGCTACCAATCGAGCATTCAGATGGCTCAGTATGAGGTTTTATCTGGGAGACGGTGTCGGTCTCCAGTGGGTTGGTTCGAGCCGGGCGAAGCAAGACTATTGGGTACAGACTTGGTTCAAGATGCTTTGGAAAAAGTTAAATTGATACAGGATCGGCTTCGTACAGCCTAATCTAGACAAAAGCGTTATGCGGATCGGAAAGTTTGTGATGTTGCTTTCATGATTGGTGAGCGAGTCTTGCTCCGAGTTTCGCCTATGAAGGGTGTCATGAGATTTGGGAAGAAGGGTAAGTTGAGACCTAGGTATATTGGGCCTTTTGAGATTCTTGAAAGAATTGGAGAGGTGTCTTATAGACTTGCACTACTACCTAATCTCTCTGCAGTTCATCCACTGTTCCATGTTTCCATGCTCCAAAAGTATCACGGCGATCCGTCTCATGTGTTAGACTTCAGCTCAGTCTATTTGGACAAGGATCTATCTTATGTTGAGGAACCAATGGCTATTTTGGACAGACAGGTTAGAAAGTTGAGATTGAAGAGCATTGCTTCAGTAAAAGTACAGTGGAAGGGTCATCCGATCGAGGAGGCAACTTGGGAGATCGAGCATGAAATGCGCAACTGTTATCCTCATCTTTTCATCACTCCAGGTATAATTCTAAACCCGTTCGAGGACAAACGTTTGTTTAAGAAGGGGAGAATGTAATAACCCGACCGGTCATTTCGAGTATTACAGCTTTGTTTCCCTAATTATTGCTCAATTTGTGCTTTACAGTTGTTATATGTCTTGCCGGGGTAAGTGGTTCAGGTCATTTAGGAAATTGAGACAATTGGTCTCAAGGTTGAAAGCTTAAGTTGAAAAGGTTGATGGTAAGTTGACTTATGTGAAAACGACCCCAGAATAGAATTTTTATGATTTCAATAGCTCCGTATGGTGATTCTGGACTTAGGAGCGCATCCGAAAAATTATTTGGATGTCCGTAGTGGAATTAGGCTTGAAATGGCGAAAGTTAAATTTTTGGGAAGTTTGACCCGGGGGTTGACTTTTTGATATCGGGGTCAGAATCCAGTTTTGAAAATTTTCATTCCTCCGTTATGTCATTTATGACTTGTGTGAAAATTTTGAGGTCAATCGGAATTGATTTGATAGGTTTTGACATCGAATGTAAAAATTAGAAATTCTTAAGTTCCTTAAGCTTGAATTGGGGTATGATTCATGGTTTTAGCGTTATTTGATGTGATTTGAGATTTCAACTAAGTTCGTATGATGTTTTAGGACTTGTTGGTATGATTGGTTGAGGTCCCGAGGACCTCAGGCGTAATTCGGATCATGTTCGGCGCATTTCGGAAGCTTGAAACTACTGCTACTTGTTTCCTTCTTCGTGTTCGCGAGGGAGGTCTCGCATTCGCGAAGAGTACCTGGAAGCCAGTGGAGTTGTTCTTCGTGTTCGCGTACGAGGGTTCGCATTTGCGAAGGCCTGGACTCAGCACGCACCGCACTCGTTTTCGCTAAGAGAAGAAGAGGCAGGTGGGACCCCACATATTTGGTCTTCGTGTTCGCGATGGGAGTCCCTCGTTCGCGAAGCTTAAGATCTGATAGGCATCGCGTTCGCGAGAGGAGACTCACGTTCGCGAAGAAGAAATTTTTCTAGGCACACTTTTGTGCTTCGCGAACACGAGGCAAGGGCCGCGTTCGCGAAAAAGAAACCACTGGGCAGTAACTTTAAGTTCTGAAAATGGGATGAATCTTTGACAAATTAGAGCTCGAGAAGAGGCGATTTTCGGGAAATGTTCAAGGAAAACAATGGGGTAAATGTTCTTAACTTAATATTGGTCAAATTACTCGAATCCATAGTTGTTTTTAACATTTAATTGGGGATTTAAGTTGTAAGATGTAGAAAACCCTCTTGGTTTAAATTAAAGATTTGAGGGACGAGTTGATGTCGGATTTTAGTAAATTTTATATGGTTGGACTCGTGGTTGAATGAGCGTTCATATTTTGTAACCTTTTCGGGTTCCAAGACGTGAACCACGGGCAAATTTTGAGTTAAATTTCGGATTTTGTTAGAAAATTTGTATTTTCATATGAACATTATTCCTGTAATTTGTATTGACTAAATGGAATTAATTATGATTAGATTCGAGCTAATCAGAGTCGGAAAATCGAGGAAAAGGCATACTACTTGACTGATTGAGCGCAGTTTGAGGTAAGTGACTTGTCTAACCTTGTGTGGGGGAAATTTCCCCTAGGATTAGTATTGATGTGATAATTGTAATATGTTGAAAGTCGTGTACACGAGGTGACGATTGTGTACACCGGCTAAATGTGGAAGATTATGTCTTTAAATTGTATAGATTACTGATACATATTAATTAAATTATTTTATTCTGTTATATTCATCATCATTGATCTATTTTATATTCTTAAATTTGCCTGGTATTTTTCCTACTAATTGTTTTACATGTTTAGTTGAAACTTTGATTCTTTTATTCTGTGCATTATTTGAAGATTGAATTTCTTTAATCCAAATATTATTAATATGATGTATTTGATGTTTTTGTTAAAATTGGTATTAAGGCAACGTGTTAAAAATTGTAAAATATTATTTTTCCTGAGCTATTTATTCCCGAATATTTTGTGAGATTTTATACTCATTGTGATTGAGCCGTGAGCTCCCTATTATGGAAAATATTATTATTGTTGATTTATTTTAGCAAATTGAAATATATGAGCACTTGAGGTGCAAATTGTGATGTATTGTGATATTAATACGCATGCGGTGGTATAAGGTCTGGGTGTTGAAACACATGTGGTGTGATAAGGGTGGCTTGATACGCGTGGCTAGTAGGGAAACTACTAGAAGTCATGCGGTGTGATAAGGGTGGCTAAAACGCGGGATGCTATTTCGGGAAAAATGTTTTCTTTGAAATTAAATGTGAAGTCTCCCGCGGTGATATAAGGAAAAGAGATATTGTGAATTTATTTATGATTTGGGACTACGAGGCGTTAACTCGGGAGTGCCCTTGTTGATATTTCTTTATGATTGCATTTGCCTTTGATTATTGTTGTGATTTTCTTAAAGTTGGAAATTTCTGTTTTCTTTCCGCGACGTATTATTTGTCCTTATTTTGTGTAATTTAAATGGTGACATACTACTTACTTGATTCATTTTCATTGTCATTTATTGTTATTATATTGTTAAACATTTCACCATGTCTTTTATTATTTTCAGTAGGGCCTGACCTGACCTCGTCACTACTCTACCGAGGTTAGGCTTGGCACTTACTGGATACCGCTGTGGTGTACTTATACTACACTTTTGCACATCGTTTTGTGTAGATCCAGGTACTTTCTACCAGCCCAGATATCAGTGAGCTACCTGTGTACGGAGACTTCGAGGTATATCTATGTCATGACCCAATTTTCCCTCTGTTGGGTATCGTGATGGCACCTAGTCTTACGACTAGGTAAGCCTAACATGTACTAAATAACAACAATAATTAAATGGCATCTAACAATTTTTGAAATATAAATCTCTATAAAATTTACAATTCCCAAAACCGATAGTACTAGTCATAAGCTCTACAGAGTTTGCTACAATTTTCTAAATACAAAGTAAACAATGTGAATACAAATCAGAAGGTGACTCCGAAGCTGCAAACACAGCAGCAAGTTTACCTTGAGTCTCCACAACAACAGTCCGCACAGCTAGCTAATGATCAACTGACTTCGAAATGCCTGGATCTGCACAAAAATGTGCAGAAGTGTAGTATGAGTACACCACATCGATAACCAACAAGTATAAGTATAGGAACAACAGAGTATGATATCTACATAAGGACTACGCGAAATGAAAATAACACGATAATTTCAGTAAGAAGGAAAACAACTACTACCAGCGGAATACCATAGTAATGACATAGAAGAACGAACGGAAACACAACCTAAATTCGATGAACATAATTAAAAGAAGGGAAGGTAGCAGCGAAATGAAAACAACCACTTTCACACTAGGTTTTAGTCAATAAACTCCACGAGGTACCAAACCTCATACTATTCACAACTCACGGTTCCCAATACCTGAACCCTAACACTGGGCATCCTGTTCCCTCATTACACTTCATAACCGCATTGATGACTCACGTGCCAAAGAGAGTTATTCTCACATAGAAGGCAAGTAACAAGGGTGTGCATCTATACTCAGCAATATCAAGAAAACCTCTTAACCGATAAGAGTGCTCAACTATGTGTATGCTTGTGCAAGTGTCCTAACATGATTCATGCCAGCTAGTAAGTTGTCATGACCCAAACTAACCCCTGTCGTGATGGCTCCTATCGTGGAACTAGGCAAGCAGACTCATTTCCAAAACAAACCGATATTTTCATTTCAAAGATAATCTTCGTAAAGAAGTTCCAATCAAAATAAAAGTGCGGAAGGAAAAGCCCGACATCGGTATGTCACTAGTCATGAGCATCTACTACAATCTGTCTGACAATATCAAGGCTAACTCAGCCTGGAAATTAGCTAAATACCACTAGAGGAAGATAAGAGGGAGAAGAGCAAGGGCTGCGATCGCCAAACAGCTACCTTGTTATCTCCAAGAAAATCTGCTACCAGAATAATCAATAACCGCTACCGTGTCCAACTACACCTGAATCTGCACACAAGGTGTAGGGAGTAACGTGAGTACGCCAACTCAGTAAGTAACAACAATAAATAACGACTGAGCAGTAATGACGAGCAATAAAGCATATAACGTTCATATGAGGAAATCTCAGTAAAATACCACATGCTTTTAAAAATCAGGATTTGAATCAAACATCTCGTTTAAACCCAGTTCCAGTAAAATTATTTAAAGATGTTTTTTTACAGTTTTCAAATAGAGAGAAATGCAAATGTGAGCAAAAATGATGAAATCATAAACAGCCCTTCGGGCAAAACATCGCTCATATACAGCCCCTCGGGCAAACCTCAGAGTCACTCATGCCACTCGGGCATACCTCACAATTACTCATGCCTCCCAGTCACTCAGCACTCGACACTCAGCACTCGCACTCAGTAGGTACCTGCGCTCACTGGGGGTGTGTACAGACTCCGGAGGGGCTCCTTCAGCCCAAGCGCTATAATCTGCACGGACAACTCACGTGCTGCACGGACAACTCACGTGCTATAACAATAAAGTATGCTGCAGGCAAGCAGCCCCGATCGACACTCATCCTCATAATCAGGCCCTCGGCCGATATCAACATGCTGCGGCGTGCAGCCCGATCCCATAAATATCCTCAAAAACCAGGCCCTCGACCTCACTCAGTCATAAACCTCTCAAGCCACTCGAGCATTTCAGTAAAACATGGCATTCAGCCCAAAATATTTATATGCATCAAAATAGAGTCATAAAACTGAGTTATGCGGTAAACAAGTATAAACATGACTGAGTATAGATTTTCAATCGAAAACAATGAGAGGATAGTAAGAAAAAGCCCCTAAGGGTCCAAACAGCACTGGCGCAAGGCCCAAACATGGCATTCAGCCCAATTTACAGAAACTCTTTCTAAAACATTTAAGTATCATATAGTTTCAACAAAGTATGCAACTTTACAGTTGCTATGGGACGAACCAAGTCACAATCCCCAATAGTGCACGCCCACATGCCCGTCACCTAGTATGTGCGTCACTAACAATAGTAGAATGATACAAAATCCGGGGTTTCGTACCCTCAGGACTAGATTTACAATCATTACTTACCTTAAACCAGTCAAATCTCTACCCCGCAATGCTCTTGCCTCTGGACTCGGCCTCCAAATACTCCGAATCTATCTACAATCAGCACAATACCATCAATACGCGCTAATGGAATGAATTCCACAAGAAAAGCTACAAAATTAGATCAAAACCCGAAATTGGCTCAAACCCGGCCCCCGGGCCCACATCTCAAAATCCGACAAAATTCACAAAACTAGAAAGCTCATTCACTCACGATCCTAACCATACCAACTTCATCAAAATTCGACATCGTTTGGTTCTTCAAATCCTTAAATTACTGTCCAAAACTTCCAAGCCCTAACCCCTCATTTTCACTAATTACAATGATTAAACAACGGAAAATTACCATATATACAAGTATTAGTGCTCAAGTAACTTACCTCAACGAAACCCCCTTGATTCCCTCTTCAAATCTCTCCCAAAAGCTCCAAAAACCGAATAGAAGTGGTGAAGAATGCACCAAAATTCGCGAAGTGTGCAATATGTACCCTCTGCCCAGGCTTCTCGCACTTGCGGCCATTTACTCGCACCTGCGCGACTCCACCTGCGGTCCAAGGAGTCTCACTTGTGCAACTCACTTACGCGCCCAGACTCCGCATCTGTGGAAAACCCGTCGCACCTGCGAAGGCGCACCTGCGCGTTTCCTCCGCTTCTGTGAAGCCTGCCCAACATTTCCCTTTTCCGCATCTGCGCCCCAGGTTTAGCACCTGCGGGCTCGCAGATGCGACCTCCAACTCGCACCTGCGCATCCTGCCTAGCCCAGTGTTGCCCGCACCTGCGCACTCCCCACGCGCACCAGCGGCCTCGCACCTGCGACTCTTCCTTCCACAGGTGCGGAAATAGCAGAAGCAGCAGCTCCAGCTGCCAATTCCAACTTCGACAAATCCGTTAACCACCCGGAATCACCCCGAGGCCCTCGGGACCCCAACCAAAAATACCAACAAGTCATATATCAACATACCAACTTAGTCGAACCTTCAAATCTCTCAAAACAACATCCAAACACCAAATTACCCTCCGATTCAAGCCTAAGAACTTCTAAATTTCTAAATTCGACAACCGATGCCCAAACCAACCAAACCACGTCCGAATGACCTCAAATTTTGCACACACATCACAAATGACACTACGAACTTACTCCAACTTTCGGAATTCCATTCCGACCCCGATAACAAATTTTCTACTGTCGACCAAAATCACCGAATTTTCCATTTCGCCAATTCAAGCCTAATTCTACCACGGACCTCTAAATCACATTCCGGACGCACTCCTAAGTCCAAAATTACCTAACGGAGCTAACAGAACCATCAAAATTCAAATCCGAGCATAGGTCAATATCCGGTTGACTTTTCCAACTTAAGTTTCTACTTAAGAGACTAAGTGTCTCAATTCACTCTGAAACCACTTCGGTCTCGAACCACCTAACCCGATATAACGTAATATAGCTAAATAACACAAAAAGAAGCAGAGATGAGGAAAACGGGGCTATAACTCTCAAAACGACCGGTCGGGTCATTACATAAGTATAGGAAAAGAAATGAACAGCACATAGAATGTTTTCTCACAACCTTCCACAAGATAAAGCTCACATAGGTAAGTATACCACTACACAAACATCAACAACAAGAATACCCCAGGCCATCACAAGTCATCACAAATCAATCCCTGACATAGCCCACGTTGTCTCGCCATGTGTGCAATAATATAGTAACTACCAGCCTTGTCTCGCCACTCGTGCATAACAATGTTCCCACCTTATCTCGCCACATGCGCAACCCACATATATATAGCCCTCCTTGTCATGCCGCATGTGAAAATATCAATATTAATAATAGCACGGCAGAAACCTCGTGCAACCCAATAACACTCGCACGACAGAAAACCTCGTTTATCACAATAACAACAACCGCACGACAGAAACCTCGTGCATCACAACAACTATTACAACAACAACAACAATGACAATAATACAAGGGTACGACAAATAAGTCAACTCAAAGATTCCAGAACTTAAAGAAACGATGGAACTAATTCACAAGGAGTAGCCACAATCGGGAATGCTAGTCATAATAAGAACAACTCAACAAGAAAGGAAACACTATGTAACAATGGTCCATAATATACAGTTCGACAACAAGGGAGCTAACACAAGTCGAATAATTCCAAATAAGTATAAGTCAACTAAGATATAGTATATCTAAACTTCTTTTAAGGTTGGGCAATTTTAAGAAAAAGACACAACAACTTCAATTAAGGATAAGCAGTATAAAGATAATCATAGCCTCAATTAAGGATGGACAATTATAGAAGAGATAACAATTTCAGTTACAACACATATGAATCAAATGAACAATAAGAGTGGATCATGAAGCAACTAATTCTAATTAAAGTAGGTAGAAGCGAAACTAGTAATTAAGAAACGTAATCATAACAAGAACAACTACATATTCAGTGAATACAAGGGCCTAAGAACCCTAAAAGGCCAATTTTTCACAAATAAGTCCGAGCACGTACTCGTCACCTCACGTACATAGACTACAATTAGCATAAAAGACTCAAATCCTAAGGGGTAGTTCCCCCACACGAAGTTAGGCAAGATACTTACCTCAAAGAAGATAGACCGATACTCAAAAATGAACTTCTCGGTGAAATGGCCTACGGACGGCTCATATCTAATCAAAATAACTTCAAAGCACAAATAAAACTCATCAAAAACTATTCCGTATCATAAAGCCTCAATCTTTATCAAAATCTAAAAATCGACCCAAAAGTCGATCCCCGGGCCCGCACCTTGAAACCCAACAAATTTCACAAAATCCAAACACCCATCCCGATACGAGTTTAACCATACTAAAATTATTAAATTCCGATACCAATTCGTCCCTCAAATCATGATTTTTTATTTTGAAAGTTTTCTTCAAAAATCCCCATTTCCCTCAACTCAAAACACAAATTAAATGATAAAAATAAAGATACAATAATGGAATATAATAAATTCTAGGTGAAGAATACTTACCCAATCAAGTTTCTTGAAAAACCCACAAAGAGTCGCTCAAAACCGAGCTCCACAAGTCAAGATATGATAAAACTGGCCTAACCCTCGATTTGAAGATCTTATATTCTGTCCAGATGATTATGCATCGCGAACGTGGAGGAAGGATTGCGTTCGCGAAGAAGAAAAATGAGGCTGCCAAGAAGTGCTTCGCGAACGCGAAGACAAGCTCCCGAACGTGGAGAAGAAATAATTACTGCCCGGAATTAGTGCTACGCGATCGCGAACAAACATATGCGATCGCGAATAAGGAAATTGATGGCCCAGGAACTGAGCTACGCGAACGCAAAGAGACAGGTGCGAACGCGAATGAGGGAAAAGCAGACCTTCGCGATCGTGAATGAAATCACGCGAATACGAAAAACATTAATTCATTCTCCACAAATTGCCCTACGCGAACGCGGAAGAAGTGATGCGAACACGATTAAGGAAACCAGCAGTTCTAAATAAGAGGATATGACCTGTGGCCCATCCGAAACACACCCGAGGCCCTCGGGACCCCGTCTAAACACACAAACAAGTTCTATAACCTAACACGGACTCGCTCGGGGTCTCAAAGCACATCAAACGATGTCAAAACTACGAATCATGCCATGAATCGAACTTATGAACTTTCAAAGCTTTCAACTTCAAAAACTCGTGACGAAACCTATCAAACCAACCCGGAATGACGTTAAATTTTGCAGGCAAGTCCCAAATGATATAACGGAGCTGTTCCAACTCTCGGAATCACATTCCGACCTAGATATTACCAAAGTCAAGTATTGGTCAAACCTTTCCACTTTCCAAACTTCAACTTTTCAAATTTTCGCCGAAATGCTTCAAATCACCCTACAGACCTCCAAATCCAAATTCGGACGCACGCCTGAGTCCAAAATCACCATACGAAGCTGTTGAAATCATCCAAAACCCAATCCAAAGCTGTTTAAACAAAAGTCAAATTCTGGTCAACTCTTACTACTTAAGCTTCCAAAACTTGAATCCTTCTTCCGATTTGACTCCGAATCATCCGGTAACTGAATTCAACTATGTACGCAAGTCAATACACATAATACGAAGCTGCTCAAGACCTTATGCCGCCGAAAGAAACTTAAATTCTCAAAACGACCAGTCGGGTCCTTACATCCTCCCCCTCTTAAACAAACATTCATCCTCCAACGTGCCAAGAATTGTCTCGAAGTCTTCAAATCACTGAATGCATATATCAAATGTACACCCGTGGGCGACCCCACGTCACCCCAATCCACATAAGCCTGACGACACCATCTCAACTGTAATTTATCCTTTCCACCAACACCGATAAGCCTTAGAGTTAAAATTCTCACCTTCCGTTCATCTCCAAAAGACCCGATTCTAAATCCACACCCGGTATCAGTCTCAACTAGGTGTAAAACCTCATGCCTACACCCATAAGGTACGACCACTCAACATGACACGCCACACATAGGCCCATAATAACATTTCTGATCACAATAGTTGCCTGTAATCAAAACCAGCACCGGCAATTAGCCTCATATCCGTTAGAACCCTGTTTCAAACCTCCACAACACTGACAACGTTGAAAGAAACACGAAGACCTCTTAACTATACACCCGAATCAACAAGTCACAACTAATACCACCGGGCACACACCCCGCAAGCTAAAACTTAAGAAGCACAGAACAAAACATGACTGAATATGTAAAGAGAAACATATAAAAGAAATATCAAACAAGCCCGACAGGCGCAACTCTCTATGAGTACCATCTTACGAATCAATTAAAAGGAAAAATTAAAGTATATGAACAAATCACAAGGATCTCATCCTGATATAACTTCCACTGCGGTACGCGGCCCGGCTCAAACATATCAAATCACATGGAATCGCGAGGGTCTCACCCTCAACTCTGAATCACAAGTCGTATACATATCATACCAATGGAAATATTCCACTAACTCAATTCTTCCAATAAAATCACAACACTTACTAAACGATCACCTCGGTAGAGTATCAAATCACAAATCGTAACCAAATTACTCAGGAATCACAACAAACCTACCATAATGGACAACATGAATTCACTTCTAGCCTCATACTCTCAATAATGAATAAAAATAAACGATAGGCACAGGCTACCACTCATAGTGTCTCCCAACAGGGGCAAACACATATACGTAATATTAAGCCATGAACTCACCCATAGGTGGAGCAACAAATAGGGGACTCACCCCGATAAGTAGAACTGAAATAAAGTACGAATGGTTCCTCTTTGTAACAAATCAAAAGCATACCTGTATGGCATCATTTGGCGCAGCGGACTCAAGCCTACTATATGAAACATATCAACGGGCCGGGCCTCCCCCTCTTGGTTACCCTCTACTCATCTGAATACCTCGCTGTGACACATCTGTCTAAAGTATGGGACAATCTCGCACCATGTAGCTGGTATCTCCACACTCAAAGCAACCTCTCTGCTGATGTGGCTATGGGAACTGTGCGGTACGGTTACTCTGAGACCCATGAGAACCTGAAACACCGTGTGAAGCCTGAAGTGCAAACTGAACAGGCTGACCCACAAAACCTCAGCCATGCTGTACCCTGCCTCCAAGATAAGGACCAGTAGATCTCTCCAGTCTACGAGGCCTCCTAGCCTCCCTGTCCTCCCTCTCCTGACCTCGCCTGACCTCTCTCTCATGGCCCCGCCTACCCTCTCTCTCCTGATCCCACATGCCCTCCACTCAGCGAGCGATCCCTACCACCTGCTGAAACAGAACATCCGACTCTAACTCCCGAGCTATGCTGAACCGAATATCATGCCCGAGCCCCTCAATGAATCTACAGACACGCTCACTAACTGTAGTGACCAAAGAAGGTGCATGTCTGGCTAAATCACTAAATCTAACGGCATACTCTGACACTGACATAGTGCCCTGGCACAGCTCCTCAAACTCCGCGCGCCATGCATCTCGAAGGGACTGAGGTACAAACTCTCTCAGGAACATCTCTGAAAAATAAACCCATGTAAGTGAAGCTGACTCGGCCGGGCTACCCAACTCATACGCCCGCCACTACTAATAAGTCTCTCCCCTGAGCTGGAACATAACAAAATCTACCCCGCTCGTCTCTACAATACCCATAGTACGAAGAATGCGGTAACACTCCTCCAGGAAGACCTGGGCATCATATGTCGACAATCCACTGAAGGTAGGAGGGTGGTACTTCTTGTACCTCTCAAGTCTAAGCTGTTCTTCCTCTGATGCTGCTGCCCTAACCATGGGCTGAATTGGGACCACATTTTGTGTCGCCATGACACTTGGAATCTGATCAATATGAACCCACTGCTTTGGAGTGTGGGAGGTGGGAGTCTGAGCTCCTTCCCCGGTCTGTGAAATAGTTGGTGCAACCGGAATCAACCCCGCCTGAGCCAATGTACCAAACATGCTCAGGAACTATGCTAAGGTCTCCTGAAGTCCGGGGGTAACAGCAGACACCTCCGGTACCTGTCCCCTAACCGGAGCTACTGGTGACTCCTTAACTGTTGCTCGGGTAGATACTCTAGCTACGGCGCGTGCTCCTCTTCGGTCTCTGCCTCTGCCCCTAGTGACATTTGCTCCGGGGGCAGCGTCATCAGTAACTGCAGCTCGTGTCCTCACCATCTGTAAGAGAATGGAATGATAAAAGCTTCAAACTTCGAGATCAATAAACTCGCACGATAGGAATGAAGGAAGTGAAATTGTCCTAATAGTTTCGTAGCCTCTCGAAGATAAGTACAGACGTCTCCCTACCGATCTGCAAGACTCTACTAAACTCGCTTATGACTCGTAGCACCTATGAACCCAGAGCTCTGATACCAACTTGTCACGACCCAATTTTCCCTCCGTTGGGTATCATAAGGGACTAGGTAAGCCTAATATTTACTGAATAACAACAATAATTAAATGACATCTAACAATTTTTGAAATAGAAATCTCTATAAAATTTACAATTCCCAAAACCAGTAGTACAAGTCATAAGCTCTACAGATGTTGATACAATTTTCTAAATACAATTGTTTGAAATAAAGAAAACAGTGTGAATACAAATTAGAAGGTGACCCCGAAGCCTGCGAAAGCAGCAACAAGTTTACCTTGACTCTCCACAACAGCAGTCCGCACAGCTAGCTAATGATTAACTGACTTCGAAATACCTGGATCTGCCCAAAAATGTGCAGAAGTGTAGTATGAGTACACCACAGCGGTACCCAGCAAGTATCAAGACTAACCTCGGTGGAGTAGTTACGAGGAACAGTCAACACACCTACTGGACTAAATAACCTGAACAAGTATAAGTATAGGAACAACGGAGTATAATATCTACATAAGGACTACGCAAAATGGCAAATAATATGGTAATTTCAGTAAGAAAGGAAAACAAAAACAACCAGTGGAATACCATAGTAATGACATAGAAGAACGAACGGAAACACAACCTAAATCCGATGAACACAATTAATAGAAGGGCAGGTAGCAGCTAGATGAAAACAACCGCTTTCATACCAGGTTTTAGTCAATAAACTCCATGAGGTACCGAACCTCATACTATTCACAACTCACGGGTCCCAATACTCGAACCCTAACACTGGGCATCCTATGTCCATATTACACTTCATAACCGCACTGACGACTCACGTGCCAAATAGAGCCATTCTCACATAGAAGGAAAGTAACAAGGGTGTGCATCTATACTCAGCAATATCAAGAAAACCTCTTAAATGATAAAAGTGCTCAGCTATGTGTATGCTTGTGCAAGTGTCCTAACATAATTCATGCCAGCTAGTAAGTACAGGAAAAGAAATGGACAGCACGTACAATGTTTTCTCACAATTTTTTTAGGAAGATAAAGCTCACATAGGTAAGTGTATTACTACACAAACATCAACAACAAGAATGCCCCTAGGCCATCACAAGTCATCACAAATTAATCCCTGGCATAGCCCACGTTGTCTCGCCATGTGTGCAATAATATAGTAACTACCCGCCTTGTCTCTCCACTCGTGCATAACAATGTTCCCACCTTATCTCGCCATATGCGCAACCCACATATATATAGCCCTCCTTTTCATGCCGCATGTGAAAATATCAATATTAACAATAGCACGGCAGAAACCTCATGCAACCCAATAACACTCGCACGACAGAAACCTCGTTTATCACAATATCAACAACCGCACGACAGAAACGTCGTGCATCACAACAACTATTACAACAACAACAATGACAATAATACAAGGGTATGACAAATAAGTCAACTCAAAGATTCCAGAACTTAAAGAAACGATGGAACTAATTCACAAGGAGTAGCCACAATCGGGAATGCTAGTCATAATAAGAACAACTCAACAAGAAAGGAAACACTATGTAACAATGGTCCATAATATACAGTTCGACAACAAGGGAGTTAACACAAGTCGAATAATTCCAAATAAGTATAAGTCAACTAAGATATAGTATATCTAAACTTCTTTTAAGGTTGGGCAATTTTAAGAAAAAGACACAACAACTTTAATAAAGGATAAGCAGTATAAAGATAATCATAGCCTCAATTAATGATGAACAATTACAAAAAAGATAACAATTTCATTTACGACACATATAAATCAAATGAACAACATGAATGGATCATGAAGCAATCAATTCTAATTAAAGCAAGTAGAAGCGAAACTAGTAATTAAGAAACATATTCATAATAAGAACATCTGCATATTCAGTGAATACAAGGGCCTAAGAACCCTAAAAGGCCAATTTTTCACAAATAAGTCCGAACATGTACTCGTCTCCTTGCGTATACGGACTACAATTAGCATAGAAGACTCAAATCCTAAGGGGTAGTTCCTCCACACGAAGTTAGGCAAGATACTTACCTCAAAGAAGACAGACCAATACTCAAAAATGAACTTCTCGGTGAAATGGCCTCCGGAAGGCTCAAATCTAATCAAAATAACTTCAAAGCACAAATAAAACTCATAAGAAACTATTCCGGATCATACAGTCTCAATGTTTATCAAAATCTAAAAATCGACCCAAAAAGTCGACCCCCGGGCTCGCACCTCAAAACTTGACAAGTTTCACAAAATCCGAACACCCATTCTGATACGAGTTCAACCATACTAAAATTATCATATTCCGATACCAATTCGTCCCTCAAATCATGATTTTTTATTTTGAAAGTTTTCTTCTAAAATCCCCATTTTCCTCAACTCAAAACACAAATTAAATGATAAAAATAAAGATAAAATCATGGAATATAATAAATTCTAGGTGAAGAACACTTACCCAATCAATTTGCTTGAAAAACCCACAAAGAGTCGCTCAAAACCGAGCTCCACAAGTCAAGATATGATCAAAATGGCCTAACCCTCAATTTGAAGATCTTATATTCTGTCCAGATGATTATGCATCGCGAACGTGGAGGAAGGATTCCGTTCGCGAAGAAGAAAAATGAGGCTGCCAAGAAGTGCTTCGCGAATGCGAAGACAAGCTCCCGAACGCGGAGAAGAAATAATTACTGCCCGGAATTAGTGCTACGCGATCGTGAACAAACATATGCGATCGCGAATAAGAAAATTGATGACCCAGGAACTGAGCTACGCGAACGGAAAGAGACGGGCGCGAACGCGAATGAGGGAAAAGCAGACCTTCACGATCACGAATGAAATCACGCGAATACGAAGAACATTAATTCATTCTCCACAAATTGCCCTACGCGAACGCGGAAGAAGTGATGCGAACGCGATTAAGGAAACCAGATGGCAGAAACCAGCATTTCAAAATAGGAGGAAATGACCTCTGGCCCATCCGAAACACACTCGAGGCCCCCGGGACCCCGTCTAAACACACAAACAAGTTCTATAACCTAACACGGACTTGCTCGGGGTCTCAAATCACATAAAACAATGCCAAAACTACGAATCACGCCATGAATCGAACTTATGAACTTCAAAATCTTTCAACTTCAAAAACTCGTGCTGAAACCTATCAAACCAACCCAGAATGACGTCAAATTTTGCAGGCAAGTCCCAAATGACATAATAGAGTTGTTCTAACTCTAGGAATTGCATTCCGACCCCGATATCACCAAAGTCAACTATTGGTCAAACCTCTCCACTTTCCAAACTTCAACTTTTCCAATTTTTGCCAAAATGCTTCAAATCACCCTACGGACCTCCAAATCCAAATCCGGACGCATGCCTGAGTCCAAAATTACCATACGAAGCTGTTGAAATCATCCAAACGCTATTCCGGAATCGTTTATACAAAAGTCAAATTCCGGTCAACTTTTACCGCTTAAACTTCCAAAACTTGAATCCTTCTGCCGCCGAACGGGACTTAAATTCTCAAAACGACCGGCCGGGTCGTTACAATCTGCCAGCATCCGCAAACTCCGGAGTCCCCTTCTATCCTTATTATGTTGCTTCCTTATTTTCTTTAGACTCTGATATATAGAGACATTGAGGATAAAGTCTTAGAAGTTTGTGACTTATTTCTACCAGGTTTTGGGAGTTGTAATTATGTGAATTTGTAGATTTATTTATTTCATATTTTTATTGTTATTACGCATTGATAGGCTTACCTAGTCTTAGAGACTAGGTGCCATCACGACATCCTACAGAGGGAATTTGGGGTCGTGACATTATTTGAGTTGGAAATATATATATTTAAAATCGATGAGATCAACTTCTAAATTTTTGAGAAATTCGTTGTCATCTCTCATTTCTGGTTTTAAGATTTTTCATACATTATTTTCTATATTTATTTTCTTTTATCTTATTTGTTATGTTTCTGTTTTTTTTGTTACAAAAAGTTAATTTATTTCGCTATAAAAGGATGAGTTATAATAGAAATTATCCACATAAGAAATGTATTTATATTTTTTGTCTTTGGTTGAAATTCTTTCATATTTTTCTTTTTGCTTTATTTAATCAACCTAAATAGGTGCTCACCCAACTACTTAAATTAAAAAATTGAAGGATATGTAATTTATATATAATTCATATATAATATGTGTATAATCACGTATTGTCGGTATATCATCTATGTATATCAGCTATAAAAAGTAAAATATAAATTTGGAAGATATTTATGTAAATATTCCATAAGATCTTGGTTACTTGATTTTATCCATGATATGCTCTATTATAATAATTTTAAAAACTCTCTACTAAAATTCAAAAATATCTTATCCTTTTATTTTAAAATTACATTATATTATAAAAAACAATCCCATTTAGAAATAATTTATTTATTTATTTTTAAAAAATATTTCACGTCATTCCAATTTTAATTTTTTAAAATATACATTTTGTTACACTTGAAAATCGATATAGAAACTAATATCCCTCTTGTTGAAATTCGAGAAAAGAAACCTTTCATATAATCTAATGATTCACAACTAATATTCTTCAATAAAAAAAGTAATTGTACCCTTGCAATGTTGGCTTGACTGCAGCTAAATGAAGAAATTTCAGCTTATATGTGTAACGACCCGACTTGTCGTTTTAAGAATTTATGCCCCGTTCAGCGACTAAAGGTCTTGAGAAGATTCGTAATATATATTATGACCGCGGATGTGGTCAAGTTTGGTGTTCGGAAGATTCAGAATTAAATTAAAAGAACAATTCTCATTTTTGAAGCGTAAATGGAAAGAGTTGACCGGAGAGTTGACTTTTGAGCAAATGACCACGGAATGGAATTTTTATGGTGTCAATAGCTTCGTATGATAATTTCGGACATACGCGTATGTTCGGATTTGGATTTAGAAATTCGTAGGACAATTCGACGCATTTTGGCGAAAGTTAAAAAAATAGAAGATTTTTGAAAAGTTCGACCGAAGGTTGAATTTTTGATAACGAGGTCGGATTTTGATTCCGGAAATTGAAATAGCTCCATTACGTCATTTAAGACTCGTGTGCAAAATTTGAAGTCATTCTGTATTGATTTAATATGTTTCGGTACAAATTATAGAATTTGGAAATTGCATAACTCATAATTCGATTCGTGGTGCGATTCGTAGTTTCGGCATTGTTTCATGTGATTTGAGGCCTCGACTAAGTTCATATCATGTTTTGAGACTTGTTGGTATGATTTAACGGGGTCCCAAGGGGCTTGGGTATATTTTTGGATCAGGTTGAGAGACTAGTAAAGTTAAGAAATTTAGAAGTTTGACCATGGTCAATATCGGGCCAAGACGACCTATTTAAGTGTTTTGAGTGCGCGAGCAGGTCCGTAGCGTGTTTTATGGTTGAAATTCATATATGGTTTGTGTTCGAGAGATTCCGGATGAGTTTCGGAGAAGTTTGAGTTTGCTGGTTTCTGGTGAGGTACTGTTCATTCGCAATTGCGAACACTGTTCATTGAAGGTTACTGTTCATTCGCAATTGCGAACAATTTATCTCAATTGCGATGATTTTTGGATTTTAGTGGAGTTCGCAATTGGGAACGATGTATCATAATTGTGAACACTGTTCATGGGAGGTTACTGTTCATTCGCAAATGCGAAGTTTTTGTCCGCAAATGCGAACCTCGGCAGAAACTTAAGGATTGAAAATCTGTCATTTCTTCATGTTCGATTGAGATTTTGGGAGCTCGATTTTGGGGAGATTTTGAGTATTTCTTCACGACTTCGACTGGGGTAAGTGTTCTATATCCTAAAGTGATTATATTTCATGAATCTATGGTTATATTCATCGATTAATTCGTATTTAAATGGAAGAAATCAAGATTTTTGCAAAATCTTCCAAAAACGAAAGTTCAAGATTTGGAGGATGATTTGTTATTGAAATTTGATAAAATAGGTATGTTTGAACTCGTATCGGAATGAGTGTTCAGATTCCGTAAAAAATTATGTCGGGTTCCGAGAGGCGAGCCCCACGTTGACTTTGGTTGACTTTTTAGAATAAAATTTTAAGTTGACTTTTTATTATCCGAAATTATTTTCGATGAATTTTAATGAAGTTATACAATTAATTTGGATAGATTTGAGCTGCCCGGAGGTCAATTCAAGCAAGAAGGTGATTTTGGAATATCGGCATAACTTCAAAAAGGTAAGTATCTTGCCTAACCTCGAGTGGGAGAATTACCCCTTAGGCATCGAGTCTTATGTGCCATTTGTGAAATGTGAAGATCCGTGTACGTGAGGTGACGAGTATGTACTCGGGCTTATATGTACAAAATTTATTGGGCTAAAGTCTTAGGCATATTGTGTAGTAAATTGGATAATTGTTGATATTTATTAAATCATCTATTTGCCATGCCTTAATTCGCGTTTGTTGAATTTGTTTTTATATGACAATGGGATTATTAATTGTATATTTATGTGAATTTCATGAGTTTGGTGATTTGATATTTCCTGGAAATAATTATATTATGGATTTTACATGTTCAAATAATTAATGAAATAAGTTTAAACTGAGGCGTTAATATAATTATCAAGAATTTTTATTAATGAAGGTGTTTCCCTATACTGAGTATTTTCCATCTCTGTTGTTGTTTTGAGGTTTTATACACATTGTGTGGAGCCTTGGACTATTTGTTATGAAATTAATTGATTTTGTTATATCTTTGGAATTGGTTGTGGACATTGGGCAAATTATGATATGAATTGATTTTGTTATTTTGCGGTGATAATATTCCGTGTAAATTATTGTGTAATTTGAGTTATTATTTTGAGGTTATAAGGGTGGTATTCCACTGTTGATATTATGTAGGTATAATGGTGGCATTTCACTGTTGTTATGTGTGTTGGGATATTGCCTGGGCGGAGTGATAATGGTGGCTATAGGAGAGATAAGGGTGGCTATTGATATTATCAGGGTTGAGGGATAAGGGAGGCTATTATAGGAGTGATAAGGGTGGCTATATGAGAGATAAGGGTGGCTATTGATATTATCAGGGTTGAGGGATAAGGGAGGCTATTATAGGAGTGATAAGGGTGGCTATATGAGAGATAAGGGTGGCTATTGATATTATCAGGGTTGAGGGATAAGGGAGGCTATTATAGGAGTGATAAGGGTGGCTATATGAGAGATAAGGGTGGCTATTGATATTATCAGGGTTGAGGGATAAGGGAGGCTATTATAGGAGTGATAAGGGTGGCTATATGAGAGATAAGGGTGGCTATTGTCAGGGATGATATGTGATAATGTGGAGTTATTATATTGGTAATTTTCATGTGATATTGTGATTTTTCCTTGTGTTTATTTTTATATCTAGTACAATTTGTCTTGTTGTTTCGGTAAACTTGATAATAGTGTGATCCATGTTGAAATTGGGAACCTGCAACTATTGCCAGGCGAATTATAAAACGAAATGTGGGAACGAGGTGCCGTGGGTAAATGATGATGATATTGGTACGTGAGTTGTCCGTGCGATTGTGATAGAGAAATTGGTACGAGGTGCTGTAAAAATATGAAAGTGGGATGAGACCCGTATTTTATGATTTTGAAATGAGGTGTCCCAGGGGGACTTTTATTCGAAAGATATTTATTTGAGAGAATTATATTTGAAAGAGATTTATTGAAAAGATATTTATTTGAAAGAATTATATTTGAAAGAGATTTATTTGAAAGAATTATATTTGAAAGATATTTATCTGAAGGGAGTATATTCAAAATATATTTATTGAAAAGTATTATATCCTGAAGATTATTATTTGGAAAACATATAGGTGAAAGATTTATATTTGAAGGACTTGATTAATTGGTTGTACTTGCATTCATTATTTGTTGAGCAATATTTATGGTGCTCTTGTTGCCCTGCTATGTATATCACTGGTTGATTATTGTTGCTATCATT
Source organism: Nicotiana otophora (assembly GCA_000715115.1). Classification (NCBI taxonomy): domain Eukaryota; kingdom Viridiplantae; phylum Streptophyta; class Magnoliopsida; order Solanales; family Solanaceae; genus Nicotiana; species Nicotiana otophora. The sequence goes on along the minus strand of AWOL01S0019526.1, from coordinate 72,694 downwards.
GTTATTTGTTTTCTATTATTTTTGTATACTATGTTGCACAAGTTATTAGACTAGTGAGTGTCTAGACAGTATCTCGTCACTACTCCTGTAATGACCCGGCCGGTCGTTTTGTGTATTATAACCATGTTTCTCCATTTACTGCTCAAGTTATGCTTTACAGTTATTTTATGACTTACCGTGTTAGTTGGTTCGGGTCCGGAAGGATTTCAGAGTGAAATGAGACACTTAGTCTCATAATTGAAAACGTAAGCTGGAAAAGTTGACCAGATATTGACTTATGTGTAAACGACCACAGAGTTTAATTCTAATGATTCCAGTAGCTCCGTATGGTGATTTTGGACTTAAGAGCGTGTCCGGAAAATTATTTGGAGGTCCGTAGTGGAATTAGGCTTGAAATGGCGAAAGTCAAATTTTTGGGATGTTTGACCAGGGGGTTGACTTTTTGATATCGGGGTCGAAATACGATTCTAAAAATTTCAATAGGTCTGTTATGTCATTTATGACTTTTGTGCAAAATTTGAGGTCAATCGGACTTGACTTGATAGGTTCCGGCGTCGTTTGTGGAAACTTGAAATTTCAAAGTTTATTAGGCTTGAATTGGGATATGATTCGTGGTTTTAGCATTGTTTGAGGTAATTTGAGGGTTCGACTAAGTTCGTATTGTGTTTTAGGACTTGTTGGTATATTTGGTTGAGGTCCCGGGGGCCTCGGGTGAGTTGCAGAGGGTTAACGGATCGAATTCAGACTTAGAACAAAATCTAAAGGTTTCTGCCATCTGATGTAATCGCACCTGCAGAATTTCCATCGTAGGTGCGATCTCCCAGAAGCGAGCCTTCAATTGCAGATGCGTCCAGGCGTGGCTGGGGCTTCGATCACAGAAGCGACAGGTAGCCGCAGAAGCGGCCCCGCACCTGCGGGTGTTTGATCACAGAAGCGCAAGGGCGTTTGGTGAGGCAGCTTCGCAGAAGGGGACAGCTCCTCACAGAAATGTGTCCGCAGATACGCACAAAATCCCGCAGAAGCGGAAACCCCTGGGCAGTACAAAAACAGAGGGGTTCCGAGCTTTTGACATTTTTGGGCATTTCAAGCTCGGGCTAGGCGATTTTGAGCGAGGTTTTCATGGGAAATCTTGAGGTACGTCACTTGTGATCATTTCTACTTCATAATATTGAATTATCATCGAATAATCTGACTAGATTACATGTTTTTGAGGTGTAAATCGGGTATTTAAAAATAAAATTTGAAGATTTGGAGGTCGAATTTTAGTAAAGTTGGTATGGTTAGACTCGTTGAATAGTCTTCCAGATTTTGTAACTTTTGTCGGGTTCCGAGACGTGGGCCTCACGGGTGATATTTTGAGCTAAATTTCAGATTTTGATTGAAAATTAATATTTTCTTATGTAATTAATTCCAATAAATTTTATTGACTGAATCGAATTATTTGTGGCTAGATTCGAGGCGTTTGGTGGCCAATTCATGAGGAAAAAACATTGCAGAATAAAGAATTGCATAGCTTGAGTTAAGTAACAGTTCTAAATTTGGTCCTGAGGGTATGAAACTCCGGATAATGTATTATGTGATTGGTTTTAAGGTGACACACATGTTAGGTGACGGGCGTGTGGGCGTGCACTGTAGAAATTATGACTTGGTCAATTCCATGAAACTGTGTAGTAGAGAAATCTGTTGATATCCATACATGTTTTCCCTGTATTAGAAAAATTGATCTTTGAATCATGTTTAAATCATATGTTTACACTATTAGGACCCACAGAGGTCGTGTACTTGTGAAATTATCTGCTAAATTGTTGTTTTGCACCCAGTCACAATTCTATTTGCACATTTTTACCCCAGTCTCTCTTATTCATCATTGATGCATCATATCATTGTTGTTGGGCTGCTTATCATGATTTCTGAGAGCCCGAGAGACTGGAGAGGTTGATGACTGAGTGAGGCCGAGGGCCTAATTATGAGGATATTTATGGGATCGAGCTGCCCGCCGCAGCATGTTTCATTGTTATGTGCCATGATTAGCTTGATATAGCGCTTGGGCTGAAGGAGCCCCTCCGGAGTCTGTACACACTTCCAGTGAGCGCAGATACCTACTGAGTGCGAGTGCCGAGTGCCCAGTGATGAGCGACTATAAGGAATGAGCGACTGTGAGGAATGAGCAACTGTGAGGAAAGAGTGATTGTGAGGAAAGAGTGACTGTGAGGTTGGAGTGAATGGGAGGACTGAGTGACTGTTACTCTGAGAGGATACATTGATTCCATTATCTGCTGCATTTTAGCTGTCATGTATCACTATTTTGGAAATTTCGGAAAAAACATTATTTTCTGTTTCGGTCAAACTTGATATGAAATTTCAGTGAAATTTTAAATGTTGAACTTGATAGCATGCCTACTTTTTTTATATTGGAAAGTACTGTATTTGGACTTTGCTGAGAAGCTCGTCACTAATTTCAGTTCTTTATTTATTATTGTTACTTACTGAGTTGGTTGTACTCACACTACACCCTGCACTTCGTGTGCAGATCCAGGTGATCCCGGATACAGTGGGTGTTGATTCTTTCACATAGTCAATTTTCTGGAGATTCAGAGGTAGCTGCCATGTTTCGCAGACCTTGTCTCTCCTTACCTATCCTTTTGTTTATTTTATTTGACCTCAAATTATTATAGACCACGCTTTCCAGACTTGTAATGTATAGATGCTCATGTACTCAGTGACACCAGGTTTTGGGAGTATTTGTATCGGTATTTGCAAGACTTATGGATTGTGTTTAAATATTATATTTTCAAACTTAAAAGAAATTGTGATTTATTGAGGTTGTCGGCTTGCCTAGTATTGAGATAGGCGCCATCACGACAGGTTAGGATTTTGGGTCGTGACAAGTTGGTATCAGAGCCTAGGTTATATAGGTCTCACGAGTCATGAGCAGGTTTAGTAGAGTCTTGAGGATCTGTACAGAGACGTCTGTACCTATCTTCGAGCGGTTGCCGAACCCTTAGGAAAATTTCAATTTCTTGTACTCTGTCATGCGAATTTGTTGATTCCTAAAACTAAATTCTGTTATTCTATTCTCTCACAGATGGTGAGAACACATACTACCGGATCGGACGGTCAGCCACCAGTGCCACCAGCTAGGGCCGCGAGAGGTCGGGGCCGTGGTAGAGGTCGAGGCCAAGGTAGAGGTCGAGGTGTAGCTCTTACAATAGTTGGAACAACGCCTGTAGCACCACTAGTTACTCCAGCTCAGAAGCAGATTCCAGATATAGCTGAGCTGATAGGACCAGCTCAGGCACTAGCTCTGCCCATTGAAATTCCAGGCCTTCAGGAGAAGTTGGCCCAGATATTGACTGTTTGCATTGACCTTGCTCAGGTGGTTTTGGATCAGGATGCACCTGCCACTTCTCAGGACGGGGGAGGTACTCATACCCTTGTTTCCCATACTCAAGATCAGGTGGTACAGGGAATTCAGATACCAAGGGCATTACCAACCCAGTTGGCTGCAGTTGTTCAGGCCCCGGTAGTCCCCGTTATGGTAGATGATGAGCAGAGGAGACTTGAGAGATTTGGGAGGCTTCAACCTCCATCATTTAGCGGTGCTGAGTGAGAGGATGCTCAGGGTTTTCTGGATAAGTGGCAGCGGATGCTTCACTACTTTTCAGTTTTCTGGAGCTGCCTTCAGATGGTGGGAGACTTATGAGAGGTGCAGGACGATCGGTGCTGTACCACTTACATGGCAGGAATTCTCCGTTCTCTTTTTAGAGACGTTTGTGTCGCAGTTTCACAGAGAGAAGTTGCGCAAATAGTTTGAGCAGTTACATCAGGATGGTATGTCTGTGACGTAGTACGAGATGAGGTTTTCTGAGTTGGCTCGTCACGCAGTTTGGTTGGTTCTGACTAGGAGGTTCATTGATGGCCTCACATATCAGCTACGGTTACTTATGACTCGGGAGAGAGTATCTCCTGCTACTTTTGATGAGGTAGTTGACATTGCTCGGCAGATAGAGATGGTTCATAGCCAGGAGCATGGAGAGAGAGAGGCCTCGTGGTCCAGGTGATTTCAACGGTGTTCCTTCAGGGGGTCAGTTTTACCGCGGTAGGGGTCATTCTTACAGACACGCTCAGGCGGGTCGTCCAGTTCACCGTGGTGCATCATCCAGCCAGGGTTCTTATAGTTCTCATCAGGGTCAGTCATCTCTAAGTGCCCTACCAGCCCAGAGTTCGTCCCGTGCTCCTTCAGTTCAGGGTTCATTTGCACCGGGTGCTTCTAGTAGTTATTATCGTTCTCGGGGCCTGATTTAGTTAGCACCACCACCAGTACAGGGGAGCTGCTTTGAGTGCTGGGAATTTGGGAATATGTGGAGACAATGTCCTCGTCGCTTGGGAGGTCCATTGCAACAGAGAAGTCAGACTACGACTTCAGCACCAGTTACTTCACCACCCGCCCAGCCAGCTCGGGGTGGGGGTCAATCAGCTAGCGGTCGCCCAAGAGGGGGAGGCCGATCAAGTGGCGGTCAGACCCGATTCTATGTTTTTCCTGCCAGGCCAGATGTTGTTGCCTCAGACGTAGTGCTCACAGGTATTGTCTCAGTGTTCCACAGGGAAGCTTCTATATTATTTGACCCTGGTTCTACTTATTCGTATGTATCATCGTACTTTACTCATTATCTAGATATGCCCCGTGAGTCCTTAGTTTCACCTGTTTGTGCATCTACGTAGGTGCGCGATACTATTTTTATGAACTGTGTACATCGGTCATGTGTTGTAACTATTGAGGGACTCGAGACTAAAGTTGATCTCTTATTGCTTAGTATGGTCGATTTCAATGTAATCCTGGGTTAGATTGGTTGTCTCCATGTCATGCTATTCTAGACTGTCAGATAAAAACTATGATGTTGGCAATGCCGGGGTTGCCAAGGGTCGAATGGAGAGGTTCTCTAGATTATGTTCCCAGCAGGGTAATTTCTTATTTGAAAGCCCAACGTATGGTTGGGAAGGGGTGTTTGTCATATTTGACTTCTTAAGTATCAAGACTAACCTCAGTGGAGTTATCAGGACCCAAAATCCTAACCTGTCGTGATGACGCCTATCTCGATACTAGGCAAGCCGACAACCCCAATAAACCATAATTTCTTTTAAGTTTGAAAATATATTATTTAAACACAATCCACAAGTCTCGCAAATACCGATACAAACACTCCCAAAACTCGGTGTCACTGAGTACATAAGCATCTATACATTACAAGTCTGGAAAACGTGGTCTATAATAATCTGAGACCAAATACAAAAAATAAAAGGATAGGGAAGGAAAGACAAGGTCTACGAAACATGACAGCTACCTTTGAATCTCCATAAAATCGACTGTGTGAAAGAATCAACACCCACTGTATCCGGGATCACCCGGATCTGCACAAGAAGTGCAGGGTGTAGTATGAGTACAACTAACTCAGTAAGTAACAATAATAAATAAAGAACTGAAAATAGTGACGAGCTTCTCAGCTAAGTCCAAATATAGTACTTTCCAATATAAAAGAGTTGGCATGCTCTCAAGTTCAACATTTAAAATTTCACTGAAATTTCGTATCAAGTTTGACCGAAACAAAAAATAATGTTTTTTCGAAATTTCCAAAATAGTGATATATGACAGCCAAAATGCAGCAAATAATGGAATCAATGCATCCTCTCAGAGTAACAATCACTCAGTCCTCCCATTCACTCCAACCTCACAGTCACTCTTTCCTCACAGTCACTTTTTCCTCACTTTGCTCATTCCTTACAGTCACTCATCACTGGGCACTCGGCACTCGCACTCAGTAGGTATCTACGCTCACTGGAGGTGTGTATAGACTCCGGAGGGGATCCTTCAGCCCAAGCGCTATATCAAGCCAATCATGGCATATAACAATGAAACATGCTGCGGCGTGCAGCTCGATCCCATAAATATCCTCACAATTAGGCCCTCGGCCTCACTCACTCATCAACCTCTCCAGTCTCTCGGGCTCTCAAAAATCATGATAAGCAGCCCAACAACCATGATATGATGCATCAATAATGAATAAGAGAGACTGAGGTAAAAATGTACAAATAGAATTGTGACTGAGTGCAAAACAACAATTTAGCAGATAATTTCACAAGTACACGACCTCTGTGGGTCCCAACAGAGTAAACATATGATTTAAACATGATTCATAGATCAATTGCTCTAATACGGGGAAAAATGTACGGATATCAACCAATTTTCAACTACACAATTCCATGGAATTGACCAAGTCATAATTCCTACGGTCCACGCCCACACGCTCGTCACCTAGCATGTGTGTCACCTCAAAACCAATCACATAATATATAATCCGGGGTTTCATCCCCTTAGGACCAAATTTAGAACTGTTACTTACCTCAAGGCGTGTAATTCTTTATTCTGCAATGTCTTTTCCTCGTGAATTGGCCTTCAAACGCCTCGAATCTAGCCACAAATAATTTGATTCAGTCAATAAATTCTTTTGGAATTAATTCCATAAGAAAATATTAATTTTCAATCAAAATCCGAAATTTAGCTCAAAGCATCGCCCGTGGGGCCCACATCTCGTAACTCGACAAAAGTTACAAAATTCGGAAGCCCATTCAACCACGAGTCTAACCATACCAATTTTATCAAATTCTGACCTCAATTCGACCTCCAAATCTTCAAATCTTATTTTCAAATCCCTAAGTTCAAATCCCCGATTTACACCTCAAAAACATGTAATCTAGTCGGATTATTCGATGATTATTCAATATTATGAAGTAGAAATGATCACAACTGACTTACCTCAAGATTTCCCATGAAAACCTCGCTCAACATCGCCCAGCCCGAGCTTGAAATTCCCAAAAATGGCAAAAGCTCGGAACCCCTCTGTTTTTGTAGTGCCCATGGGTTTCCGCTTCTGCGGGATTTTGTGCGTATCTGCGGACATGTTTTTGCGAGGAGTTGTCCTCTTCTGCGAAGCTGCCTCACTAAGTGCCCTTGCACTTCTGCGATCAAACTCCCGCAAGTACGGGTCCACTTCTGTGATCGAAGCCCCAGCCACGCCTGGATGCATCTACAATTGAAGGCTCGCTTCTGCGAGCTCGCACCTGCGATGAACATTCCGCAGGTGCGATTACATCAGATGGAAGAAACCTTCAGATTTTGTTCTAAGTCCGAATTCGATCCGTTAACCCTATGAAACTCACCCGAGGTCCCCGGAACCTCAACCAAATATACCAACAAGTCCTAAAACATCATATGGACTTAGTCGAACCCTCAAATTACCTCAAACAACGCTAAAACCATGAATCATACCCCAATTCAAGCCTAATGAACTTTGAAATTTTAAGTTTCCACAAACGACACCGGAACCTATCAAGTCAAGTCCGATTGACCTCAAATTTTGCACACACATCATAAATGACATAACGGCCTATTGAAATTTTCAGAATCGAATTTCGACCCCGATATCAAAAAGTCAACCCCCCGGTCAAACTTCCCAAAAATTCGACTTTCGCCATTTCAAGCCTAATTCCACTACGAACCTCCAAATAATATTTCGGACACGCTCCTAAGTCCAAAATTACCATACGGAGCTATTGGAATCATCATAATTAAATTATGAGGTCGTTTACATATAATTCAATATCTGGTCAACTTTTTCAACTTAAGTTTTCAATTATAAGACTAAGTGTCTCATTTCACTCCGAAATCCTTCCAGACCCGAACCAACTAACACGGTAAGTCATAAAAAAACTGTAAAGCATAACTTGAGCAGTAAATGAGGAAACATGGTTATAATACTCAAAACGACTGGATGGATCGTTACATTCTCCCCCTCTTAAACAAATGTTCGTCCTCGAACGGGTTTAGAATCATACCTGGAGTTCAAATAGGTGTGGATATTTGCTTTGCATCTCCTGCTCAATCTCCTAAGTAGCTTCTCCGAATGGAGGCCTCTCTACTATACCTTCACTGATGCTATGTTCTTTGATCTCAACTTCTGAACCTGCCCACCGACTCCACATCATAAGTCAAATTACCGTCCAACTGCACTGTTCTGAAATCCAGAATATGAGACGGATCCTCGACATACTTTCGGAGCATGGATACATGGAATACTGGATGAACACCTGATAGACTAGGTGGCAAGGCAAGTTCATAAGCACCTCTCCAATTTTGTTAAGTATCTCAAAAGGCCCAATATACCGAGGGCTCAACTTGTCCTTCTTCCCGAACCTCAACACACCCTTCATGGGTGAAATCTTGAGCAGAACCCTTTCCCCAACCATGTAAGTAACATCATGGACCTTCCGATCGGCATAACTCTTCTGTCTAGACTGCGCCATGTGAAGCCGCTCATGAATCAATTTAACCTTCTCCAAAGCATCATGAACCAAATCAGTACCCAATAGCCTAGCCTCACCCAACTCAAACCAACCCACCAGAGACCGACACCGTCTCCCATATAAAGCCTCATACGTAGCCATCTGAATGCTCGATTGATAGTTGTTATTGTAAGCAAAATCTGCTAGTGACAAAATTTTATCCCAAAAACCTCCAAAATTAATTATACAAGAGTGTAGCATATCCTCCAATATCTGAATAGTGCGCTCGGACTGTCCGTCCGTCTGAGGGTGAAATGTTGTACTTAGCTTAACCTGTGTACCTAATTCTCATTGCACTGCTCTCCAAAACTGTGATGTAAACTGCGTGCCCCTATCTGAAATGATGGACACTGGCACACCGTGTAGGCGAACAATCTCATGGATATAAATTTCGGCCAATCGTTTCGAAGATTAAGTAGTACCAACTGGAATAAAATGCGCGGACTTAGTCAATCGATCCACAATCACCCAACCAGCATCAAACTTCCTCAAAGTCCGTGGAAGTCCAACTACGAAATCCATTTTAATATGCTCCCATTTCCACTCCGGAATTTCAAGTCTCTGAAGCAATCCTCCCGGTCTCTGATGCTCGTATTTCACTTGTTGACAATTTAAACATCGAGCTACAAACCCAACTATATCTTTCTTTATTCGCCTCCACCAATAATGCTGCCTCAAATCCTGATACATCTTCGCGGCACCTGGATGAATGGAGTACCACGAACTGTGAGCTTTCAGGAGAATCAACTCACGCAAACCATCTACATTAGACACACATAGCCTGCCATGCATCCATAATACACTGTCATCCCCAATAGTGACTTCCTTGGCATCGCCGTGTTGAACCGTGTCTTTAAGGACAAACAGATAGGGATCATCATACTGGCACTCTCTGATGCGATCATATAAAGAAGACCGAGAAACCATACAAGCCAGAACTTGATTCGGTTCGGAAATATCCAATCTAACAAACTGGTTGGCCAAGGCCTGAACATCCAAGGCTAAAGGCCTCTCCGCTACCGGTAAGTATGCTAAGCTGCACAAACTCTCCGCCTTACGACTCAAGGCATCAGCCACCACATTGGCCTTTCCGGGATGATAGAGAATGGTGATGTCATAATCCTTAAGTAACTCTAACCACCTTCACTACCGTAAATTAAGATCCTTCTGTTTAAACAGATGTTGGAGACTCTGGTGATCGGTATAAACCTCACAATGGACACCAAACAAGTAATGCCGCCAAACTTTCAAGGCGTGAACAATAGCTAGTAACTCAAGGTCGTGGACTAGATAATTCTTCTCATGTACCTTTAACTGTCTGGACGCATAGGCAATCACCCTACCGTCTTGCATAAGCACTGCATCGAGACCAGTACTTGATGCGTCACAATACATAGTATAAGACCTTGAACCTGTAGGCAACACCAATACTGGAGCTGTAGTCAAAGTTGTCTTGAGCTTCTGAAAGATCTCTTCACATTCATCCGACCACCTGAACACAACACCGTTCTGGGTCAGTTTGGTCATAGTCGATGCAATAGATAAGAAACCCTCCACGAAGCGACGATAATAACCGGCCAAGCCGATAAAACTCTGAATCTCAGTAACTGAAGATGGCCTGGGCCAACTCTGAACTGCCTCTATTTTCTTCGGATCCACCTTAATCCCTTCACTGGACACTATGTGTCTCAAGAATGCCATCGAACTATGACAGAAATCACACTTAGAGAATTTGGCATATAGTTTCTCCTCTCTTAGCCTCTATAATACAATACCCAAGTATTGTGCATGCTCCTCCTGGCTATGTGAGTACACCAGGATATCATCAATAAATACCACGACAAATGAGTCAAGATATAGCTGGAATACGCTATTCATCAGTTGCATAAATGCTACTGGGGCATTGGTTAGCCCAAATGACATCACAAGAAATTCATAGTGACCATAACGAGTCCTGAATGTCGTCTTTAGAATATTCGAATCCCGAATTTTCAATTGGTGATACCCAGATCCCAAATCAAATTTGGAGAATACCCTCGCTCCCTGAAGTTGGTCAAATAAATCATCAATACGCGGCAAAGGATACTTATTCTCTGGGTACTAACTGTGGTGTACTCATACTACACTTCTGCACATTTTTGTGCAGAGCCACGTATTGGAGATATCAGACTCGGATAGAGTTAGAGTGTAATCGCAAGGATTTAAGGTAGAGTTGCTTGGTCGTCGCAGTCCCTTGGAGTATTTCTATTTTCTTGTACTGTTAATTATTAATCAAATAGTATTGAGTATTCGATCCTTGAGATCACTTCATGTATTTATTTAGTGTTCGTGACTCAGTATTACCAGTCTTGGGAGGTTGTTTGTAATTATTTCCGCTGTTGGTTTCTATTTTAAAAAAATAGCTCGAAATGTAATTGTAATCGGCTTACCTAGTCTTAGAGACTAAGTGCCATCACGACGCCTGTGATGGAATTTTTGGGTCATGACAAGTTGGTATCAGAGCTCTAGGTTCATAGGTTCTACGAGTCACGAACGAGTTTAGTAGAGTCATGCGGATCAGTACGAAGACGTTTGTACTTATCTTCGAGAGGCTACAGAGCTAGTAGGGAAATTTTTTCACTTCTTTCATTCCTAATTGTGCGGTATTTATTCAGCTTGAACCATATATCTTATGTGCGTTTGCATCCACTCATGTATGACATTGCGCACTCGGTATCAACTATGTGCCAATAGTTCGTGATACTACAAAGGGGTTATAAGGGAGCCAGGGTTTCTCAACCATTGTTACAACGTGTCATCCAGATCGAGAATGCAGAAGTATTGAGAGATCATTCAGTTGTGCACATCGGGGTGCAGTGGGTATATCTGGTTGATAAGTATGATCTTAAGAAGGTTTAATTAATTGCCTAATCGTCACAATCGTGGTAGGGTCACGAGGTGGATGTAGATCTGAAGATAGTTGGTGGTATTAGAGACTGTGTAGTTTGTATGAGATTTCCATTTAGTGAAAGGTACATACTAGCAGTCAAGGCACTCGGGGAGGCAATTTTGACTGTCACGAGGATGACATGCGCCTAATAAATGGCTTGATGTGTAACGACCCGACCGGTTATTTTTGAGATCTGATGCGTCGTTCGGCGGTTTGAGTCCATGAGAAGCTTCACTTCAGGTATTATGACTTGTACGCGTGGTCAAAATTAAAATTTCGGAAGTTCAGAGTTGATTTGGAAAAACAATTCTCATTTCGAAAGCTTTAAGTTGGAAGAATTGACTAAGATTGGATTTTAGAGTAAATGGACTCAAAATCAGGATTTGAAGGTTCCAGCAGGTTCGTATGATGATTTCGAACTTGGGCGTATGTTCAGATCGGGTTTTGGATACCCCGGGAGCGTTTCGGCACCTATTGTGGAAGTTAGCATTTTGGAAGAATTCCATAAATTTGGGTTGAAGTGCATTTCAATATTATCGATGATCGTTTGGAATTTCGAGTCTGGGAATAGCTCCGTATTGTGATTTCAATATTGGAAGCATGACCGAAAGCGGATTTAGAGGTCTGTAGGTCATTTTGGGGTCATTTGGCGAAAGTTGGATAATTTTGAGAAGTTTGATCGGGAGTGGACTTTTTGATATCGGGGTTGGATTTCAATTTCGGAAGTTGGAGTAGGTCCGTAATGTCAATTATGACTTGTGTGCAAATTTTGAGGTCAATCGGACGTGATTTGATAGATTTCGGCATCGAATGTAGAAGTTGAAGTTCTAGAGTTCATAAAGGTTGAATTGAGTTGAGATTCGTGATTTCGACGTTGTTTAATGTGATTTGAAGGCTTGACTAAGTTCGTAATGTGTTTTGAGACGTGTTGGTTTAAATGCTTGAGGTCCCGAGGGCCTCGAGTGGATTTCGGATGGTTAACGGATCGAGTTTTTACTTGGAAGAAACGATGAGGCAGCTAATATCTGGTGTGATCGCGCCTGCGCAATAAGGGCCGTAGGTGCGAGACATTGGTCGCAGGTGCGGTTTGGGCGAAGCTGGGTAGTGATCATATGTGCGAAGGGTTATCCGCACCAGCGAGGTCGCAGATGCGGAGGTGCATCGCAGGTCGACCTCGCAGGTGCGAGAGTGAGGGAAGAGTCTGGGAGCGCAGGTGCAAGGGTATGTCTGCACTTGCGAAGGCGCAAATGCGGAAGGAAAGGCACAGGTGCGGAGTCGTGCTAGGAAGAGGGAATGCGCAGGTGCAAGGTTTTGGCCGCACTTGTGAAGCCGCAGGTGAGGCTATTGTTCCGCAGGTGCGGAAATGTCGCTGGGCAGAAGGGTTTTTATAAACGGGACTTGGCCCATTTTCTCCCATTTTCATTTGGATTGGAAGACTTTGGAGAGCTTCAATGGGAGATTTTCAGCAAGCAATTCTAGGTAAGTGGTCTCTTCCCATTTGTGAGTTAAATACATGAATTATGCGTGGATTGGAATATGGAAATTAGTATAAACTGTGGGGGTTTTTGGTAGAAGACCTAGAATTTGGTATTTTGAATTTTGACCACGAAATTGGGCATGGGATTGAGAATAAACTATATATTTGAGTTCATGAGGTTATGGGTAAAGTTATCTTCAAAAATTTTTGGAATCCGGGCACGTGGGCCCGAGGGAGATTTTTATCGACTTTTCAATCGGGGTTAGAAATATCTATAAATTGGATTATAATGAGTATTCGAGTGTATATTAATGGGTTTGCATAACTATTGGCTAGTTTTGGAGCGTTGTGCATCGATTCAAGTTGTTTGAAGGGCTCGGAAGCCGGTTATGGAACTACGGAGCGAGGTAAGTCTCCTTTCTAATCTTGTAAGGGGGAATTAACCCCATAGGTGAACTAAATTATTGTGTGCTTCTATTTGTGGGGGCCACGTACACACGAGGTGACGAGAGTCCGTACGTAGCTACTAGTTATGCCTACGTCTGGGTAGTTTTAGGCTTACATCATGCCTTGATGATATTGTTATTGATTTATGTTTATTGTTTGCCTTGAGAGGGAGCGAGATTGAGTCTGCTTATTAAATGTTTTGAAAGGAGTTGAAATTGAAGAACTTAAGATTTAAAAGGTTTCATTTGTACTTCGTAATTACGAAAAGAATCGAGGAATAATATAATAGCTAAAGAAATCTATGTGTAACCGCGTCGCATGTATGTTTCACGAGCGGGGTAATTTCCTTAAAAAGATACAAGCTGAATTTCCCTTATTTTGAAAAGAATCAAGAAAGATATATGATTTTAATGTTAAATTTATGTTTGATCGCGTCGCACGTATGATTCGCGAGCGGGGTATTTCCTACTACTCTCATGGGAGCGGGTCGTTCACCTCGGCAGCTTAAATTGATGCATCTATGGTTCGCGCCATTAGATCCTCTAGCAGTGCACAGTTTAAATATTTGTCGGATCGGGCCGTACGACCTCAGCATGATTTGTGCATGCTTGTATTGCTTGCCTTGAAATTTATAAATTATGATATTGCCTCCCTGGCATGAGATAAATTGATAAATGATGAAATGTGAATTATGAAACCTCTTATTAACAAAGGAATTGTTCACTTGATTCATGATCTTCTTGCGTTTACTGCCGTTTTTAATAAATCCACGACTAATTATATTATTGATGGCCACAGTAAGTGTCGAAGTCGACCCCTCGTCACTATTTCTTCGAGGTTAGGCGGGATACTTACTGGGTACGCATTGATTTACGTACTCATACTACACTTGCTGCATGTTTTGTGCAGGTACATATATGACTAGTGGCTTTGTGGGCGCAGAGGCACATTTATTATGGGGACTTAGGTGAGCTACATATTATCTACGACCCGCAGCCAGCAGAGTCTCTTTCAGAGTATTGTATCTTCTTTCCTATCCAAATTTGTATTCCGGGCAGTTGTTGTATTTTATTTTAAATTCCTAGAAAATGTTCATGTACTTGTGACACCGGGTTCTGGGGTGATTATGGGATGTTCAGTATTGAAATTGGAAAACATTGTTATTATTCTGTAAATTCATCTTTTACTAGATAAATTGAAGTAAATTAACGATTTAAAAATAATATTAAAAATGAGAATTTAATTAACTATTTAGTGTCGGCTTGCCTGACAGTGGTGTCCGGCGCCATCACGGCCTTTAACGGATTTTGGGTCGTGACATGATGTGTCTTATGACTGGTGACGTACGAACGGTGAAGGTTAGTTTTATGGATCATCAGACTGTGTCCTATGGCTTCACGCCAAGTGAGGGGATTACACTATCAATGATCATATTGCGGGGTCATGTGTTATATCAGTTTTGGCCTGAGATGTATATATGTAGTATTGAAAGGTTCTCCAAAACTTGTATATGATTAAGAGCTGAGATTTGTATGGGATGATGTTGGGACTTACGGTATTCCCGCGTCCTTAATAATTCTACATTTCAGTATCTGCGGGGTCATGGAAACAATTTTAGAATACTCGGGGTGCTCCAGTAAGTTCTTTTAATGCACCACCGGCAAGGGGTTCCTATAATGGTTATTCTAGTTATTCGGCACAGACTCAGTATGAGCAGCCGAACCCGCAAAAGGGTTGTTATCAGTGTGGTTATACTAGGCACATCATGAGAGATTGTCCCAAACTTGGGAGAGGCGTATTTCATCAGAATACTCAGGCTACAGGTTCTATTCTAGTTACTACCCCACATGACAGTCAGTTAGGGGTGGAGGACAGGAGGGTAGAGGGCTCCCTAGAGGGGGAGGTGCGACCCATTGATATAATTGATATGGTATGGCTGAGGCTGCTACACCAGATGGTATCATTACAAGTATGATGTAATTCGTAATAGAGGAGCATTGTTCTTATTTTGATTCAATTCCATTTATCAAGGTGAGACCTCGTATCATGCTCCATGTATGATGAGTTAGTGATTTTGTACACCACTCACGTATTTATCCGTGTTGGGAGATTTGATGATGTTAGCCCGTGTCTATCATTTTTATTTTTGTTCACTATAGAGGGCTATAAGTCCAAAATAATGACTTTCTATTACTCACTACAGTGGGTTTTGATGTGATTTCGGAATAACTGATTTTAATTTTATGAATTATATGCCCTATTGGTATGGGGGTTCATTATGTGTTGTGAAAACTATTTACGGAATTTATTAAAAAGAAGAAAGAAAGGGAATGGAAGATTTCAGTTGGCACAATGTGCAAAATACCTGTGATTCAGAGATGAGGACGATATCCTCGCATTTTTATATGATGTGAAATATTTAAACTAGGCTACAAGCCGCGGTGGAAATTATATAAGGACGAGGTCCTTGTGGTGAAAAGTTTATGAGTTTAAATTCTCCCTTTGTGAAATTAAATTTGTATTATAGTATTAATAGGGAGTCATGCTTGATAGGCTTATTTGATAATTATTTTATATGTTTTTGTGCATATTTAACCATATTCATGCTGTAAACATTGAGTTTTAACCTATAAGGTGAGTGCCCAGGTGGCGTTAAATATGACTCGTTAATTCGGGTAAATAATTATGAGGTCTTCATACCTCGTGTCTCGTTGTTAGTAAAGTGGAGGTTTGAAACGAGATTTTGTTAACATGAGGTTAATTGGTGATGTTGTAATCGATTATGAACAACTATTAAGAACAAAGATGTGGTTATGGGCATGCATATGCTGTGCTTCATGTCCGAATATCATTATGATAATGAAGTGCTTGTAATACTGAGATTAGTGTTATTGATATATACATTGTGGTGCTTTGTTGGGTTATGGATGTGTTGTTAGGAGTTGTTTTGGTGTTACTCGGGCAGGTGGATAGGCCCAATTACAGGGGAGACTCTGCCGAAATTTCTGAAAACATTTGGGAGTTAGTAGAATTTGGGGGATTGAGCCGTGTAAAAGAAGAGATAAGTTATGTTATCTGTTTGAGGATGGACTCTACTTCTCATTCAAGGGAGAATGATCCCAAGTGGGAGAGAACGTAACACCCCAAAAAATTTCGAAGTGCTTCAGCACTATCAAAAAAGTTAATGTGTGCATAGGCACGAGTTGCTATATCCAGTTGAGACTAATACCGTGTGTTGATGTGAAAATCAGGCCTTTTGAAAATATTTGAAGTGTAAGAAATTGGTTTTAATGTTTATAAGTATGGATGAAAGAAGTAATCTTCAACTGAGATGGCGTTGTCGGATCCATGTTAAATTTATGGTGACGTAGAATCACCTGCGAGTATGTGTGCAGTAAATACATTCAGTAAATTAAGTCCTCAAAAAGATTCTTGGCACGTTCGAGGACGAACGTATGTTTAAGAGGGGGAGAATGTAACGACCCGACTTGTCGTTTTAAGAATTTATGCCTCGTTCAGCGACTAAAGATCTTGAGCAGCTTCGTAATATATATTATGACCGCAGGTGTGGTCGAGTTTGGTTTTCGGAAGATTCAGAATTAAATTAAAAGAACAATTCTCATTTTTGAAGCGTAAATGAAAAGAGTTGACCGGATAGTTGACTTTTGAGCGAACAACCCCGGAATAAAATTTTGATGGTGTCAATAGCTTCGTATGATGATTTCGGACTTACGCGTATGTTCGGATTTGGATTTGGAAGTCCGTAGGATAATTCGACACATTTTGGCGAAAGTTGGAAAAATAGAAGATTTTTGAAAAGTTCGACCGAAGGTTGAATTTTTTATAACGATGTCGGATTTCTATTCCGGAAATTGAAATAGCTCTATTATATCATTAAAGACTCGTGTGCAAAATTTGAAGTCATTCCGTATTAATTTAATACGTTTCGGCGCAAATTATAGAATTTGGAAATTTAATAACTCATAATTCGATTCGAGGCGCGATTCATAGTTTTGACATTGTTTGATGTAATTTGAGGCCTCGACTAAGTTCATATCATATTTTGGGACTTGTTGGTATGATTTGACGGGGTCCCAAGGGGCTTGGGTGTATGTTTTGATCATTGGTTGAGAGACTAGTAAAGTTATAAAATTTGGGAGTTTGACCATGGTCAATATTTGGTCAAGACGACCTCTTTTCAGTGTTTTGAGTCCGTGAGCAGGTACATAGCGTGTTTTATGATTGAAATTATAATATGGTTTTGTGTCCGGGAGGTTCCGGATGAGTTTCGGGGTGGTTTCGGATCATTTCGGAGAAGTTTGAGTTTGCTGGTTTCTGATGAGGTACTGTTCATTCGCAATTGCGAACAATTTTATCGCAATTGCGAACTCTGTTCATTAAAGGTTACTGTTCATTCGCAATTGCGATGATTTTTAGATTTTAGTGGAGTTCGCAATTGCGAACAATGTATCGCAATTGCAAACACTGTTCATGGGAGGTTAATGTTCATTCACAAATGCGAAGAGTTTGTCTGCAAATGCGAACCTGGGCAGAAACTTAAGGATTGAAAATCTGTCATTTCTTCATTTTTGATTGGGATTTTTGGAGCTCGGCTTTTGGGCGATTTTGAGGATTTCTTCACGACTTCGGCTGGGGTAAGTGTTTTATATCCTAAAGTGATTATATTTCATGAATCTATGGTATATTCATCGTTTAATTCGGATTTAAATTGAAGAAATCCAAAAACGAAAATTCAAGATTTGGAGGACAATTTGTTATTAGAATGTGATAAAATTGGTATGGTTGAACTCATATCGGAATGGGTGTTCAGATTTCGTAAAAATTATGTAGGGTTCCGAGAGGCGGGCCCTGCATTGACTTTGGTTGACTTTTTAGAATAAAATTTTAAGTCGACTTTTTATTATCCGGAATTATTTCCGATGAATTTTAATGAAGTAATACAATTAATTTGGATAGATTTGAGCTGTATGGAGGTCAATTCAAGCAAGAAAACGATTTTGAAATATCGGCATAACTTCAAAAAAGCAAGTATCTTGCCTAACCTTGAGTGGGAAAAATACCCCTTAGGCATCGAGTCTTATGTGCCATTTGTGAAATGTGAAAAGCCGTGTACGCGATGTGACGAGTACGTACTCGGGCTTATATGTGCAAAATTTATTGGGTTAAAGTCTTAGGCATATTGTGTGGTAAATTGGATAATTGTTGGCATTTATTTAATCATCTATTTGCCATGCCTCAATTTGCGTTTGTTGAATTTATTTTTATATGACAATTTGATGTGATTATTAATTGTATATTTATGTGCATTCCGTGAGTTTGGTGATTTGATATTTCCTAGAAGTAATTATATTATGGATTTTTCATCTACAAATAATTAATGAAATAAGTTTAAACTGCGGTGTTAATATAATTATCATGAATTTGGATTAATGAAGGCGTTGCCCTATACTGAGTATTTTCCATCTTTGTTGTTATTTTTGAGGTTTTATACACATTGTGTGGAGCCTTGGGCTATTTTGTTGTGAAATTTATTGATTTTGTTATATCTTTGGAATTGATTGTGGCCCTTGGGCAAATTGTGATATGAATTGGTTTTGTTATGTTGCAGTGATAATATTCCGTGTAAATTGTTGTGTTATTTGAGTTATTATTTTGAGGATATAAGGGCGGCATTTCACTGTTGATATTATGTGGGTATAAGGGTGTCATTTCACTGTTGCTATATGTATTGGGATATTATTTGGGCGGAGTGATAAGGGTGGCTATAGGAGAGATAAGGGTGGCTATAGGAGCGATAAGGGTGGTTATTGATATTGTCAGGGCGAAAGGATGAGACTATTATAGGAGTGATAAGGGTGTCTATAGGAGAGATAAGGGTGGCTATAGGAGCGATAAGGGTGGTTATTGATATTGTCAGGGCGAAAGGATGAGACTATTATAGGAGTGATAAGGGTGTCTATAGGAGAGATAAGGGTGGCTAATGTCAGGGATGATATGTGATGATATGGAGTTATTGTGTTGGTAATTTTCATGTGATGTTGTGATTTTTCCTTGTGTTTATTTTTATATATTGTACAATTTGTCTTGTTAGACAAGAGTGGGTTGCTCTAGTGGTACGCATCCTCCACTTCCAACCAAGAGGTTGTGAGTTCGAGTCACCCCGAGAGCAAGGTGGGGAGTTCTTGGAGGGAGAGAGCCGAGGGTCTATCGGAAACAGCCTTTCTACCCCAGGGTAGAGGTAAGGTTTGCATACACACTACCCTCCCCAGACCCCACTAATGGGATTATACTAGGTTGTTGTTGTTGTTGTTGCAATATGTCTTGTTGTTTCGGTAAACTTGATAATAGTCTGATCTATGTTGAAATTGGCAGCATGCGGCTATTGCGAGGCAGATTATGAAATGAAATATGGGCACGAGGTGCCGTGAGTAAATAATGATGATATTAGAACGTGAATTATCCGTGCAATCGTGATATGAAATGTGGGCACAAGGTGCCGTGGATAAATGATGAAGATATTGGCACGTGAGTTATCCATGCAGTTGTGATAGAGAAATTAGTACGAGGTGCCGTGGAAATATGGAAGTGGGCTGAGACTCGTATTTTATGATTTTGAAATAAGGTGTCCCAGGGAGGGCTTTTATTCGAAAGATATTTATTTGAAAGAATTATATTTGAAAGAGATTTATTTGAAAGAATTATATTGGAAAGCTATTTATTTGAAAGAATTATATTTGAAAGAGATTTATTTGAAAGAATTATATTTGAAAGAGATTTATTTGAAAGAATTATATTAAAAGATATTTATCTGAAGAGAGTATATTCGAAATATATTTATTGAAAGTATTATATCATGAAGATTATTATTTGAAAAACATATAGGTGAAAGGTTTATATTTGAAGGACTTGATTAATTTGTTGTACTTGTATTCATTATTTGTTGAGCAATATTTATGGTGTTCTTGTTGCCATGCTGTGTATATCACTGGTTGATTATTGTTGCCATCATTGTTATTTGTTTTCTATTATTTTTGTATACTATATTGCACAGATTATTAGACTAGTGAGTGTCTTGATTGTACCTCGTCACTACTCCACTGAGGTTAGTCTTGATACTTACTGGGTACCGACTGTTGTGTACTCATACTACACTTCTGCATATTTTTGTGCAGAGCCACGTATTGGAGATATCGGACTCGGATAGAGTTAGAGTGTGATCGCAAAGATTCAAGGTAGAGCTTCTTGGTCATCGCAGTCCCTTGGAGTCTTTCCATTTTATTGTACTATTAATTATTAATCAAACAATATTGAGTATTCGATCCTTGAGATCACTTCATATATTTAGTTAGAGCTCGTGACTCAGTATTACCAGTTTTGGGAGGTTGTTTGTAATTATTTTCGCTGTTGGTTTCTATTTTAAAAAAATGGCTCGAAATGTAATTGTAATCGGCTTACCTAGTCTTAGAGACTAAGTGGCATTACGACGCCTGTTGTAGGATTTTTGGGTCGTGACAATATCCTTCAATTCCTAGAAGGTGCTAAATTAAAATTAATGATAGCAATTGTATAGCCAAAGTTTTGTTATTTGTTTGATGTCCATTTGTACAAATTGACTCTTCAAACAAACATTCTTCAAAAAGAAAAAAAAAAATTTAATATTGACTTATTTTTGTGATGTTTCTTTCTCTTGCATTTAGGTTTACTTTATTATATATGTAAGTAAAATTTTACTCGAATTTTAAAATCTTTTTTATTATCTGGATAAACATAGACGTGTACCCTATATAGTTTGTTACTAATAGTGATTTTTGAAACACGACACACAATGTAAATTAAAAAATTCTTATCTTATAATCTATGTATTTGAATTGAAATAACAAATATGTAACGACCCGACATGTCGTTTTGAGGTCTAGCGCATCGTTTAGTGGTTTGAGGCCCTAAGCAGCTTCACTTCAGGTATTATGACTTGTACGCGTGGTCGGAATTTAATTTCGGGAAGTTCAGAGTTGATTTAGGAAGAATTCTAATTTCGGAAGCCTTAATTTGGAGGAATTTACTAAAGTATGAATTTTGAGTAAACGATCTCGGAATCGGGATTTGAAGGTTCCAACAAGTTTGTATGATGATTTTGGACTTGGGTGTATGTCCGGATCGGGTTTTGGATGACCCAGGAGCATTTCAGCGCCTATTGTGAAGGTTGGCATTTTTGAAGAATTTCATACAAATTGGGTTGAGGTGTATTTCAATTTTATCGATATCCATTTGGGATTCCGAGTCAGGAAATAGCTCCGTATGGTGATTCTAGTATTGGGAGCGTGTCCGAATGTGGATTTGGAGGTCCGTAGGTTATTTGGCGAAAGTTGAAATTTGAAGGTTTTTGAGAAGTTTGACTGGGAGTGGACTTTTTGATATCGGGGTCAGATTCCTATTTCGGAAGTTGGAGTAGGTACATAATGTCAATTATGACTTGTGTGCAAAGAATTTGAGGCTAATCGGACGTCATTTGATAGATTTCGGCATCGATTGTAGAAGTTTGGAATTTCAAAGTTCATTAAGTTTGAATTGGAAGGTGATTCGTGATTTCGATGTTGCTTGGCATGATTTGAAGGCTCGACTAAGTCCGCATTGTGTTTTTGGACTTGTTGGTATAATTGGTTGAGGTCCCGAGGGCCTCGGGTGGATTCCATATGGTTAACAGACCGAGTTTGGACTTGGAAGAAGTGATGAGGCAGCTGATACCTGGTGCAATCGCACCTGCGTTAATCGGGCCGCAGGTGCGAGCCCGCAGGTGCGGCGATTGGGTCGCAGAAGCGACATCTTTACGGAGCTGGGATGGCCGCAGATGCGAGGAAAGCTCCGCAGAAGCGGAATGCGAGCTGGCAGCTGGAGTCGCAGAAGTGGAAGGTCTCCGCATGTGCGAGACCGCATGGGCGCGTTTGGCATCTCAGGTGCGAAGCTGTGCTAGGCAGAGGGCATGCGCAGGTGCGAGGGTTTGGCCGCACCTGCGAGACCGCAGATGCAGCGAAGCGTCGCAGGTGCGAGAGTCGCTGCGCATAAGGGTTCTTTAAGAACGGGGATTTGGCCCATTTTCTTCCATTTTTTATTTGGTTGGAGCGATTTTGGAGAGCTTCAAAGGGAGGTTTCCATCAAGCAACACAAAGTAAGTGATTTCTATTTATTACAAGTTAAATACATGGTTTTTATATGGATTCAAGCATGGAAATTGGTAGGAATTGTGAGATTTTTGATAGAAAACCTAGAATTGGTATTTTCGGATTTTGACCACGAAGTTGGGCATGGAATTGGAAATAAATAATATATTTGAGTTCGTGAGGTTATGGGTAATGGTTATCTTCGAACATTTTCGGAATCCGGGCACGTGGGCTGGAGGGTTGCTTTATCGATTTTTGACCGGAGTTGGAAATTGTTATAAATTGATTAATTATGAGTATTATAGTATATTTTGATTGGGTTGCATCTTATTTGACTAGTTTTGGAAGGGCATGCATCGGTTTGAGGTGTTAGAGAGGCCTTGGAACCGGTTATGGAATTTCGGATCATGGTAAGTCTCTTCTCTAACTCTATGATGGGGAAATTACCCCTAGGTGTTGTATATTGACATGTTCTACTTGTTGTGAGAGATACGTATGCGCGAGGTGATGAGAGCCCGTACGTAGCTACATTCATGTTATTGTCCGGGTAGGCTTAGGTTCACATCATGCCTTAGCTGCACTATCTGAGCAGTCTCTCGCCTATTAAATTCCTCTGTTTTATATTACTACTTGAGACTAGAATTGCTATTATAGAGACTTCACGAGGTCAAGATTAGTCACCGAGTAATTTTACTCCTCTTACGGCATGTTTACGTGGTATATATGTTTCATTGAAAGGTTTTTGTTAAAGAAATTTCAACTCACACGTTTATTCGTGAGTGGGGTCAAGGACCCGTCAAAGCTTCTTACTCTTATGGGATCGGGTTGTTCGCCTCAGCAGGATTTATGTACCAGACTCTTATGGGATCGGGCCATTCACCTCGGCAGGACTTATATACCACTCTCATGGGAGTGGGCCGTTCGCCTCGGCAGTTTAATAGATGTATCTATAGTTCGGGCCGTTCGACCCTCGGTAGTGCACAATTTAAATATTTATGTTGGATTGGGTCGTACATCTCGGCATTTCCTATATCATATCCTCAAGGAAATCATGTGTAATATTCGGCTAGAAGCCAGTATATCTGTGAATTTTCCCGATTTGGGTTATGACAATTTATCTGATGAGATCCACTATATATATATATATATATATATATATATATATATATGTCGGTTAAGGAGGGAATTTCTAATAGAGAGCTTGAGTTCCTCGTAAAGAGGGGGATTTGTACCACTTGATTTATACTTGTTTACCTCATTTATTCACTCTGCCTCATATTTACTTATCTCTTTATTGTACCTGATGTTATTGGACCACTAGTGAGTGTCTATGTCGACCTCTCGTCACTACTCCTTTGGGGTTAGGCTAGATAATTACTGGGTACACGTTGATTACGTATTCATGTTACACTTGTTGCACATTTTTGTACAGGTACATATGTGACTAGTGGCCTTGTGAGAGTAGAGGTGTGTATACATGCGGGGACTTACGTGAGCTGCATTCCACTTTACGACCTGCAGCCGACAGAGTCTCCTTAAGAGTATTTATATTCCTCCTGTCCAAATTTGTATTTCGGACAGATGTTGTGTTTTATTTTACATTCTAGTTGATGCTCATGCACTTGTGACATAGGTTTTGGGGTGATTATGAGTTGTTCTGTATTGCAATTGTTAAAAATAATACCATTTACTCTATAAATTCCATCTCTTACTATTTAATGGAAGAAAAATATGATTTCAAAATGTTAAAACGAGAACCAAATTAAGTATTTATCTTTGGCTTTCCTGACAGCAGTGTCCGGCGCCATCACGACCTTTAATAGATTTTGGGTCGTGACAACATGGTATCAGAGCACTAGGTTCAGTTAGGTCTCACGAGTAATGAGCGAGTCTATTAGAGTCTTGTGGATCGGTACGGAAACGTCTGTACTTATCTTCGAGAGGCTACATGACTGTTAGGAGCACTTCCCTTCTTGATTCGTCATCGTGCGATTTGATTCCTTTGAGGCTCATGCATTCATTTCCTTCATATTCAATCTTATGCGACGTGGAGCGCTTGTTATAGATTGGGGATCGAGGAAATTTTAATGGTACTACAGATGTGGTGCAATATGTTTCTCCCTGTGTATTTGATTGGGCTATTGTCGTCACCTTGCAGAAGGTCGTCATGTCATTTCAGCTCAGCATCAATATTTCCTATGGTTTTGAGATTTGGCATTAATTGTTATGACGATTCGTGCATTGTTATCGCACCATGTTGGTGTAATGGTAGGGCACTTGTTTATGTGTCGAGGCAGTGAATGACTTGAAAGAAGGATTTCTCAGTGCATGATGTAGAGGTTCGGCATTTAATCCCAGCAAAGGAAAGGTAATCGTACTATGAATGTTGAGGTTTGGGGTTTATGGAGTAATGAGGCTTGATATTTTTGAGTGTGGTAGAGTTCTTAATTGTGATGTGGTGTCATCACCTTGTTAAATGTATTAAGGTTCACCGGTGTTATGGTCTTCTTTAATTTGCCTTCTGGACAGGGTATTGTGAAATGGTGCCTGAGATGCGGTTGTCAGAGATGACGAAGTGTAGTGATTTCAGAATCGAATTGGTACTTTTAGTATTGATGGCTCGAGAAAGATGATCTTCTAATAGGTTTAGAGTTGGTGGCGACTCATATGTTCGGATGTTACAGAGATGGATTCGTATTTGGAGAAACAATTGGCAGCGAAGGACGAGGAAAGGACATGTGGGAGGTGTCTTACGGTGGTTGAATTATTATGAGGTCAAGTGTGAAAAGTAAAAGTCGAGGAGTTTCTTAAAGAAGAGGGTTTGACCAAAGTGGAAGAGTGGCAGAGTAGCATATGGGTTCTGTGGTAGGATAGCCACACGCCTTGAGGGAAGCTTAGAGCAATTTGGGAATCGTGATGGGCAGTGACTAGGACCATGGATTTTATTTGGATGCAACATGACTTCGAGTTTGGAATGCATTGTTAAACTTTTAGCTGATGTCAATGGGGAAGAAGGAACCTTGGCGGGTCCCAGGGTTATGTAATTGTAGCTTTAAGTTACGTGGGAGAGCCCCACCGTCTATGATTGGATTGCGTACTTGTCAACTCATGCGATTTCTGGTTATCGGTGTATTGGTGGGTTATTACGACTAAGGAAAGAAAATATCAGTGATAATTTGAGCAAAGGATTTGAGGAATGTGTGCTATCTTTGGCCTTATCGGTTCATGTTCAGGTTTTGTGAAAACTCAGAGTCAATGCTTCGTGTGGATGTGATGTATAAGGAAAGGAATTCTGCCGGTTGTTTCTTTGAGAGGGTGTTTATGTGCTAGTGGGGCTTTGGAGTTTGATTATATTCGGGGACAAGTCAGAGTGGGTGACTCTCAACAATAGTCCTAGCAGGTTCAAAATTAAAGTGCGGTGCCTAAGGATTTCGAGTTCGTGGTATGGTTAAGTATCGAGCTTTGGCAGTGGATTGTGAAAAAGGGGCTTGGAGTGTTCTATGTTATCTAAAGTCTGTGGTGCAACATCAGAGGAACGGGAGAAAATAACTTCGAATTCATGGAAGAATTATCAGACTGGGTGTACCCGTTGAAGATGCGAATATGCGCACAAGAAAAGTATGTGATAGTTTGTGGGTTTTGAGACAGTATGATCTCGTGAAATAAGGTCACTCAGGATGAGTGCGGGTTTGGAGTCGTTATGTTTTAAATGGAGCTACTATTATTCCTAAGGCAAGTCCGAAGTAACTTAAGGGAAGTCGGATCGGTTAGCAGTGGTTGAACAGGCATGATGGTGGCAATGATCAGTTCCTTCAGCGTGTTGAGTTATACATGTGATTTGTGGCGGTACGTGCGAGGCTTGACAGACGCCGTAATCGATTTTATTTGGGGGCATTGGAGTATTATGGCATATTATGTGTAGATGGATCCCGGAAGAATTATGGTGGTTTAGACCACTACTCGAGGTTTGTATTTTTCTGCGGTTATGGGAATTCAGTCACGTGTTGCAATGGTTCTCCTGAAATGAGCTAAGTGAAAGGTTTCTATATGCTGGAGTGTTTATTCTATTAGTGGTTCAGGAGTTATGATGGAATTTTTGTATTCTCACGTATTGGCATGTTAGGTGTAGTGAGCGACATGAAAATTGGAAGCTGAGGATCAAAGTTGCGGTTCGGTGTTGACAAGAATGTCACGAGCTCGGATGAGCAGGGAAGAATTCAGATGTTTAGAGTAAGTTGGTATTGTCTTTAGCATCACCTGAGATCAGTGTCATGTGTAAAAGGCTTTGTGTACTGATCTGCGGCTTTTTGATTTACTTTACAGCATTAGTGTGGCCGGGAGTATGGGTGTGCAGACTTGTTATCTGGTGCGGAAGGTCGTGGGGGCGTATCCCACGGGAAGATTGTATAAGTGTGACATGTAGTCACTTGATTGATTAAAGATTTAAAACCAAGTATAGAGATTGTGGTACTATCGCTAATGTGAGAATTTATGCATGTAGGGCGCTCGGTTCAATTGGTTGTGGACTGTGGAAGTTTGTTCCGGATTTGATGGCTATTCTTGTGTGTCATGGGAAAAAGGGTTATTGTGGATCCTTTAAAGGTTATTAACCCAGTGCGGAATGATCAGAATTGGCTTGAGGTACGTTGATGGACCTAAATGTGAATGTGGGCTCTATATCAGGCCAGATGTGTCCATTTCAGCACAGCCTTTTTTGTGGAGGAGCCTTCGGGCCTTGGATGTTATTTCTGTCGTCAGCTATTTCATGTAATACTCTACTGTGCCATGTGGGCTGTGAGACGGTTTGATTATTCGCACTCATATTGAGATCATGTATAGTTTGTGGTATTATGTGAGCAGGATGGCTCTCGAGATGCAGATCATATATCGCACCTTAGTTGTGCTTGAGTTTTATAGCGTATGACGCTACCCGTCTCCCCAGGATTTGTATTATGCACTTGGCGTGTTTATGGTTGATATTTGCGCATTTCATGAGGATAAGCGTTACGGCTAAATGTGTGTTTTCTTTAGATTATTATGTGTGTATCGGGTGGCATGCCGCCACGGGTATACGGTTGAATCAGGTGGCACGCCGCCACAGATATGTTATATGGATCGGGTGGCATGCCGTATGGTTGGATCGGGTGGCACACCACCACAGATATGTTGTTTGGATTGGGTTGCACGCCGCAACGGTATCATGTGTGGATCGGGTTGCACGCCGCAACAGTGTGTTATTGAGTATAGTTTCCCATATCTATTATCGTGTGTTTTGCTTCTCATTTTCTAAAGAAGGTTCATAACATCCTTTCGGTTGTTTAAATTAGTTACGTGTGTTGAGTAGTTCTTTCCAGATTCGATTCCTTATGTATCACATTCGAGTTTGTAGCTTGTTGGCACACTGTGGCATCATATGAGACTTTTGGTAGTGTATGAGGTGGCTTATTGCCTGAGCAGCTTGTACTGGGTGAGGCTAGATTATTGGACCTGGGATCAGTGCGATCCGATTTATATGAAGCATATTAAAGAGTAAATATTGTTATTCAGTCCAGAATGAGGTAATGGTTCTTGTCGGGAGGAGAGACTCCATAAATTGTGATTCGGCAGGTGGCTATGAGTTCTACACATCTTCTTTGTTGTGGCAGTGTCGCGAGATTTAAAGCAAGGCTTAATTGGTCATGAGGTACACTACGGGCTTCGGGTCAGTGGAAATTTTAACTGTTGTGCTATGGAAAGATTGCCTTAGGCAAATGAGTTACACGGTGCATGGTATGAATTCAGTAAAGGTATGAAATCATGTATTGGTGCATCGTGTAGTGATTGAAACGACGTTCGTATGTTGGAAGCATGCCTAGTAGAGAATTTCGGACGTTGGAATTTGGCTCTAAGGCCTATCTGCCTAAATAAAGTGGAGGATCTTCAGATTTCCTCGAGCTAATGTGCTCAGTTGGGTTGTGGTAGCACGGGTAGGTGCACGAGGTGTTAAATAGTGATTTCGGACAACTCCAAAGCAGTTCTTAGCACATTCGAGGACGAACGTATGTTTAAATGGGAGAGAATGTAACGACCCGACCGGTTGTTTTGAGCTCTAGCTCATCCTTCAGCGGTTTGAGGCCTTGATCAGCTTCACTTCAGGTATTATGACTTGTACACGTGGTCGGAATTTAATTTCGGGAAGTTCGGAGTTGATTTTTGAAGAAAATTCTAATTTCAGAAGCCTTAAGTTGGAGGAACTGACTAAAGTGTGAAGTTTGAGTAAACGACCTCAGAATCAGCATTTGAAGGTCCCCACAGGTTTGTATGATGATTTTGGACTTGGGCGTATGTCTGGATCGGGTTTTGGATGACCCGGGAGCGTTTCGGCGCCTATTGTGGAGGTTGGCATTTTGGAAGAATTTCATAAAATTTGGGTTGAGGTGTATTTCAGTGTTATCGATAACCGTTTGGGATTCTGAGTCTAGGAATAGCTCCGTATGGTGATTCTGGTATTGGGAGCGCATTCGGATGTGGATTTGGAGGTCCGTAGGTCATTTTGAGGTCATTTGGCGAAAGCTGGAATTTGAAGGTTTTTGAGAAGTTTGAATGGGAGTGGACTTTTTAATATCGGTGTCGGATTGCGATTCTGAAAGTTGGAGTAGGTCCATAATGTCAATTACGACTTGTGTGCAAATAATTTGAGGCCAATCGGATGTGATTTGATAAGTTTCGGCATCGATTGTAGAAGTTTGGAATTTCAAAGTTCATTAAGTTTGAATTGGAAGGTGATTCATGATTTCGATGTTGTTTGGCGTGATTTGAAGGCTCGACTAAGTCCGCATTGTGTTTTAGGACTTGTTGGAATAATTGGTTGAGGTCCCGAGGGCCTCGGGTGGATTCCGGATGGTTAACGGACCGAGTTTGGACTTGGAAGAAGTGCTGAGGCAGCTGATACCTGGTGCAATCGCACCTGCGTTAATAGGGCCACAGGTGTGAGCCCAGAGGTGCGACGATTGGGTCGCAGAAGCGACATCTGGACGGAGCTGGGATGGCCGTATATGCGAGGATGTTTCCGCATCTGCGAGGCTGCAGATGCGATGAAAGCTCCGTAGAAGCGGAACACGAGCTGGCAGCTGGAGTTGCAGAAGCGGAAGGTCTCCGCATGTGCGAGACCGCAGGAGCATGTTTGGCATCGTAGGTGCGGAGCTGTGCTAGGCAGAGGGCATGCGCAGGTGCGAGGGTTTGGCCGCACCTGCGAGACCGCAGATGCAGCGAAGCGTCCGTAGGTGCGAGAGTCGCTAGGCAGAAGGGTTCTTTAAGAATGGGGATTTGGCCCATTTTGTTCCATTTTTCCTTTGGTTGGGGCGATTTTGGAGAGCTTCAAAGGGAGGTTTCCATCAAGTAACACAAGGTAAGTGATTTCCATTTATTACAAGTTAAATACATGGTTTTTATATGGATTCAAGCATGTAAATTGGTAGAAATTGTGGGATTTTGGATAGAAAACCTAGAATTGGTATTTTTGGATTTTGACCACGACATGGGCATGGAATTGGAAATAAATCATATATTTGAGTTCGTAAGATTATGGGTAATGGTTATCTTCAAAAATTTTCGAAATTCGGGCACGTGGGCCCAATGGTTGCTTTATCGATTTTCGAGCGAAGTTGGAAATTGTTATAAATTGATTAATTATGAGTATTAGAGTATATTTTGATTGGGTTGCATCTTATTTGACTAGTTTTGGAGCGACGGACATCGGTTTGAGGTGTTAGAGATACTTTGGAGCCGATTATGGAATTTCGGAGCAAGGTAAGTCTCCTGTCTAACTCCGTGAGGGGGAAATTACCCCTTGGTGTTGTATATTGACGTGGGCTACTTGTTGTGGGGGCTACGTACGCGCGAGGTGAAAAGAGCCCGTACGTAGCTACATTCATGTTATTGTCCGGGTAGGCTTAGGTTCACATCATGCCATAGCTGTACTATCTGAGCAGTCTCTCGCCTATTAAATTCTTCTGTTTTACATTACTACTTGAGACTAGACTTGCTATTGTAGAGACTTCACGAGGTCATGATTAGTCACTGAGTAATTTTACGCCTCTTATGACATGTTTACGTGGTATATATGTTTTATTGAAAGGTTTTTGTAAAATAAATTTCAACTCACATATTTATTCGTGAGTAGGGTCAAGGACCCGTCAAAGCTTCTTACTCTTATGGGATCGGGCCGTTCGCCTCGGCAGGATTTATGTACCACACTCTTATGGGATCGGGTCGTTCGCCTCGGCAGGATTTATGTACCACACTCTCAGGGGAGCGGGCCGTTTGCCTAGACAGTTTAATAAATGTATCTATGGTTCGGGTCGTTTGATCCTCAGCAGTGTACAATTTTAATATTTATGTTGGATCGGGGCGTACGTCTCGGCATTTCCTATATCATATCCTCATCGAAATCGTGCGTAATACTTGGCAAGAAGCCAATATATCTGTGAATTTTCCCGATTTGGGTTATGACAATCTATCTGATGATATCCACAATATATATATATATATATATATATATATATATATATATATATATATATATATATATATATATATACACACACACGCTCCGGTTAAGAAGGGAATTTCTAATAGAGAGCTTGAGTTCCTCGTAAAGAGGGGGGATTCGTACCACGTGATTTATACTTGTTTACCTCATTTATTTACTCTACCTCATATTTACTTATATCTTTATTGTACCTGATGTTATTGGACCACCAGTGAGTGTCTATGTTGACCCCTTGTCACTACTCCTCCGGGGTTAGGCTAGATACTTACTGGGTACACAGTGTGTAAATGTGAGATTTGGGTCTTGTAAGAAATTCAGAATGTTGGGAATGGAATTCCAAGGGTTTTACGGACTAAGGTTAAAGTAATGATCTTCAATTGTGTTGTGTTGTCAGTTCTATATGGAATTGGGTGGTGTGGGACCACCCCCGGGTACGTGCGTAGTAAGATGGAATAGTGATTTGATGGCTTGGAAACAACTCTTGGCACGTTCGAGGACGAACGTATGTTTAATTAGGGGAGCATGTAACGACCCAACCGATCGTTTTGAGTATTACACCCTCGTTCCCCCATTTACTGTTCCGATTGTGCTTTATAGCTATTGTATGACTTATCGGGTTATTTAGTTTGGGTCCAGGGAGAATTTAGAGTGAAATGTGACACTTAGTCTCTTAAATGGAAAGCTTAAGTAGGAAAAGTCGACTGGATGTTGATCTATGTGTACACGACCTCAGATTTGAATTCTGATGTTTCCAGTAGCTCCGTATGGTAATTTTGGACTTAGGAGCGTGTCCGGAAAATTATTTGGAGGTCCGCAGTAGAATTAGGCTTGAAATGGCGAAAGTCAAATTTTTGGGAAGTTTGACCGGGGGGTTGACATTTTGATATCGGGGTCGAAATCCGATTCTGAAAATTTTAATAGGTCTGTTATGTCATTTATGTCTTGTGTGCAAAATCTGAGGTCAATCGGACTTGATTTGATAGGCTCCGGCGTCGTTTGTGGAAAACTTGAAATTTCAAAGTTCATTAGGCTTGAATTGATGTATGATTCGTGGTTCTAGCGTTGTTTGGCGTGATTTGAAGTTTCGACTAAGTTCGTATGATGTTTTAGGACTTGCTGGTAAGCTTTGATGGCTCCCGAGGGGCTTGGGTGTATTGTGTTTTTGGATTATTGTTTGAGAGACTAGTAAGGTTAAGAAATTTGGGAGTTTGACCGTGGTCAATATCGGGTCAAGACGACCTCTTTTCAGTGTTTTGAGTGCGTGAGCAAGTCCGTAGCGCGTTGTATAATTGAAATCCATATATGGTTTGTGCCCGGGAGGCCTCGGGTGAGTTTCAGATGGTTAACGGATCAAAATTTGGACTTAAAGAGCTGCTGGAAATTTCTGCTGCTGGAAAAATCGAGGTCATGAAAATCGAGGTCATAAAAATCGAGGACAGAAAATCGAGGTCATGAAAATCGAGGTCATGAAAATTCGAGGTCATGAAAAAATGAGGTCATGAAAATCGAGGTCATGAAAATCGAGGTCATGAAAATCGAAGCCAGAAAATCGACAGAAACTTTAAGTTACAAAACGGGAGTTTCGTCCCATTGTTTTCATTTTTGACAAATTGGAGCTTGGGGAGAGGCAATATTTGGAGAGATTCTCAAGGAAAAACATCTGGGTAAGTGATTTTAACTCGGATTTGGTCAATATGCACAAATATATAATTATTTTCATAATTTAATTAGTGTTTTGAGATGAAAATTTGGGGTATTAAAGGGGGTGACTCTCGAGAAAGTTCTAATAGATTCTAGATTAATATGTAACAATTGAGAATTTTTGGCGGATTTGTTTATGGCTAAAACCTGAGATTTAAGTTGGATGGTGTCGAGACTTGTGGCATTTTTGTATATCATTATGGATTTTATATTTCGGTATCAGGAAGGTGAATGAAACGGCCTTAGACACAAATAATTTTCAGAGTGGGTGTTTCGGTTGTGGTATTTATAGGGGTAATTATGATGTGGTGAAACTCTACAGATGTTTTGGTGGCAATAGTTTTGGGTTTTGGTGACCTACGTGGTTTGGTCGAGTTAGAGGAATTTAGTTCTAATAGCTTGGTTATGTCACTACTAGAAATTGGGGCTATGGCAACGATTTTAATGGCAACGGATCTGTAACCGTTGCTATAGATGTTGAGTAAGGTTATTGGTACTACCGGCACAGTTTAGCACCTGAACTGTTGCATTAGTCCAAAAACCGTTACAATAGATT
>AWOL01S0019526.1:6981-39248 GCA_000715115.1 Nicotiana otophora | reverse complement strand
TGTTTTTGGATTATTGTTTGAGAGACTAGTAAGGTTAAGAAATTTGGGAGTTTGACCGTGGTCAATATCGGGTCAAGACGACCTCTTTTCAGTGTTTTGAGTGCGTGAGCAAGTCCGTAGCGCGTTGTATAATTGAAATCCATATATGGTTTGTGCCCGGGAGGCCTCGGGTGAGTTTCAGATGGTTAACGGATCAAAATTTGGACTTAAAGAGCTGCTGGAAATTTCTGCTGCTGGAAAAATCGAGGTCATGAAAATCGAGGTCATAAAAATCGAGGACAGAAAATCGAGGTCATGAAAATCGAGGTCATGAAAATCGAGGTCATGAAAATTCGAGGTCATGAAAAAATGAGGTCATGAAAATCGAGGTCATGAAAATCGAGGTCATGAAAATCGAAGCCAGAAAATCGACAGAAACTTTAAGTTACAAAACGGGAGTTTCGTCCCATTGTTTTCATTTTTGACAAATTGGAGCTTGGGGAGAGGCAATATTTGGAGAGATTCTCAAGGAAAAACATCTGGGTAAGTGATTTTAACTCGGATTTGGTCAATATGCACAAATATATAATTATTTTCATAATTTAATTAGTGTTTTGAGATGAAAATTTGGGGTATTAAAGGGGGTGACTCTCGAGAAAGTTCTAATAGATTCTAGATT
The DNA here is from genome assembly GCA_000715115.1 of Nicotiana otophora. Lineage (NCBI taxonomy): Eukaryota > Viridiplantae > Streptophyta > Magnoliopsida > Solanales > Solanaceae > Nicotiana > Nicotiana otophora. Next base: position 38,590 of record AWOL01S0019526.1, on the reverse strand, counting down.
AATATGTAACAATTGAGAATTTTTGGCGGATTTGTTTATGGCTAAAACCTGAGATTTAAGTTGGATGGTGTCGAGACTTGTGGCATTTTTGTATATCATTATGGATTTTATATTTCGGTATCAGGAAGGTGAATGAAACGGCCTTAGACACAAATAATTTTCAGAGTGGGTGTTTCGGTTGTGGTATTTATAGGGGTAATTATGATGTGGTGAAACTCTACAGATGTTTTGGTGGCAATAGTTTTGGGTTTTGGTGACCTACGTGGTTTGGTCGAGTTAGAGGAATTTAGTTCTAATAGCTTGGTTATGTCACTACTAGAAATTGGGGCTATGGCAACGATTTTAATGGCAACGGATCTGTAACCGTTGCTATAGATGTTGAGTAAGGTTATTGGTACTACCGGCACAGTTTAGCACCTGAACTGTTGCATTAGTCCAAAAACCGTTACAATAGATTTTTCTATGGCAACGGTTTAGACGACCGTGGCAATAAGTCTATCTATGGTAACGGTTACTTGCAATTTTTGATTTATCGCAACGGTTATGAATTCCCTCTACTTTTTCCCCCAAATTTTGGACACACCCGCTAAAAAGAGACCCACTCTAATTAATTTTCTATTAATTTTTATATGTAATAAAATAAAATTATAAACCTAATAATACACTACATCTGATATACTACACTCAAACGACACTCACAACTCTCTCTCCCAAATAGCCTTCCTCGTTACCGGAGATTACGAGGAGAAGACAAACCACCATCGGCGGCAACGGCGGCGTCAACACTAGAAAATCTCAAGTCCTTAAGGTTAATAGTCATCTTGCTAATCCGCTAAGGTTTCTAAAAATGGTGTTCGAGTTCATTGGTAGAGAATCAAATTTGTTCATGTGGTGAAAGATAAGTTGAAAAGTAATCGAAGAGCCATCTTGTTAAACTTATTAATTTTCTCTTCCTAAAAGTGGTGAGTATTTTCTGCCGAAGCTTTAAATCTAATTAGAAATCTGTTAGGATATTTTTGTACTATAATTCATCCCTTTTTTGCAATCGACTTTATGAGGAAAATATAAAATTGCACCCTAATTTCATCCTATTTTCTACTGTAAAAGTCGCACGATTTTCGCCTTTGAAGCAGAATAGTAGCAGCTTTCGCGGTCTTCTTGTTAAGGCAAAATATCCCCTAGGTATAAAAGTTTCTTTTTTATTGCTGAATGTGTTAAGAATAATTGAGTTCTTACAATAGCTTCCTCTATGTTTGAGCAGGGATCAATGCAATATCTGAGCTCGTAAAAATCAGATCTTTTTAATATTTGTCAGCGACAAGCAGGAGGTTGTTGTTGCTACCACTGCTATCCAAGAGGAGATATTTTCTGAGATGGGAATTGGTGAGCTTTAAATTAATCATGCTTTACTTCAAGGACAGTTCAACTTAGGCAATTGTTGAGTATTAAAGAGCAAGTGCTTTTTTTTCTGCGGTATAGTCATACATATGTTCGTTGTACATATGTTAGAGCATGCGTGCAAAGACTAAGCACTTTTTACTCTAATCTAGTTGAACCGTGTTGCTTGGTCATCGTATAGTGGTACTTGTGTTTCAAAAAAGAGATGCCAAAAACCAGTTTTGCAGATAGAGCTAGGCAGAATTGCAGATCTGTTACAATGTGATTTTGCAGAAGTGGTTAATATATACTTGTGATGTTGATGGTATTTCGGATGTTTCATAAAATTGTATATTTAGCTTGGAATCAGAACCATATTACCCATTTTCTACAGGATGATAATATTGTCATTTTGATTGTTTATTAGTTTAATTTGATAAGAAGTTAGATTGGGTTTCTGCTCTCTTTTCGTTGTTGTCGTTGGTTCAAAAACTAATACTAAAGTTTTTCCATTGGTGATATGCAGTGTTATATAATATTTGGGGAAAAAGCATACCTACTAAAGTTTTTCCATTTGTGATATGCAGTGTCATATAATATTTGGGGAAAAAGCATACCTCCAATCGTTATGCATGCTTCATATAGTTATATCATTATAACATGAGTCTTTATTTCTCTGTTGCAGATCCAAGATTTTGTCTTTCTTTCTTGGGAAAAATAAACATGACTTATGAAGTTGCTTTATGGCATCATTTTCGTATAAGGAAATCTATTGCGTGAATTCTTTCTTTGTCCTTCCTGGTTTTCCTAAAATACTTAGTATCATGGATTTGTCATTCTTTCTACCTACCATAGGCTTTATTTTGCAGCTGATAATCACCTAGGATGTGTATGCAGCTTACATTGAAATACTATAATGTGCTAAGTTGTGTAGAAGTTCTAAATTCATTTCTTAGGAAGCAGTCTATATTCTTTTCTTGAGGTATGTTCTGTATATAGCTTTTCTTGATTACCATATTAATTGCATTCTTTTATCTTGTCAAGCTTACATTGTTCTCAATTTGAAGTGTTATCTAATTTGCAATTTCATTAATATTTGTCATGCTATCGTCTGAAAGACGTCTATTTATTTACTTTTATTTCTCTCTTCTTGGCTCTCATGTGTATCTAAATTTGAATACAAGAAAGCGGATCAGGAATTTGAACTTGAAAGCGATGAAATAATTTAGTGTCAAGAGTTTGCTAATTACTGGGACTAGTGTCAAAAGTTTGCTAATTTAGAGAGGGTTCAACTTGTCTGCAGAATATTAAAATCATTCGTGCCTTTATTCCAAGAGGTTGTGTTTTTGAAAAATATTGTTTGACCAGCTGTTGGTGGTTCTTTTACTCGATTGCTCAGTATTTTGCTACTATGAAGTTGCTTGACATAAGGAAGCTCTTCCTGGAATTGCTACACATCTTTCTTTCAAGTGTTTCTGAATCTTCTTCTCATCTCCTACTTCATAAGCGAATGAATGTGTATTCACGGCTTAATGCATATTTCCAAGTTGATGGAAGCACAATTTTAGTGTTAAATATTCAAGTATATTTTGAATATGGGTTCTTGTATACGAGCTAAAACTACATGGGTGTGTGTTTGTCGTCCTTCTTTAGAATACTGCCATCAATTTTCGCATATGTAGTAATCTTCTAACTATTACTTGCTATTTGCTTTCAATAGATAAATGAGTATATATGTCTCATTGTTATAGTGTACGTGAGGGAGATGCCATCAACTCCCCTGGATGGATTCTTTCTCTTATTGTTTTAGCTCAGATGTTCTCCTCTCACTAATGCTGCCAAGTTTTGTTACAGCATGTACTGGAACATGGGAAGCCAAAGGAGCGTTCGTCTATAATTAGTAAGCTGATGGGACAGATAGTTCAGATGAGCCAGCAAATATTTGCCTCCAATGTTGTGGAGAAGTGATCAAGCTTCGGAACTCCCAAAGAACGTCAGACCTTGGTAGACGAGATGCTTGGCACAACTGATGAAAATGAACCTCTTCAGGTTTGTTTTTCTCTCAGATGCTTCTTCAGTAATGGCATACTCAAGCTTACAGGAAATTTCTGTTGCGCCGATTGTTTGACTTTCAGAGGATTATCTAAGATTTCATTACTCTATTTGATTGGTTTAAGTTTAATATTGTAGATGCTCAAGCAATACAATAATTCCTTTTCTGGAAGCACTTAGCTTTTACTATAGAACTATATGCTTTTCCAGTGCTGCCCTTTAGACAACCTATTGTGTTTGTCCATCTTATTGCAAGTTTTTATCACGATAAAATAATTTACTACCTTATATAGCTATACATGTTCTTTAGCACGATGAAGTTGAAAACTGTTAGTTTGGTTGGCTACCAAAACTGTTAGATTGTTCATTTGGTTATGTTTTTATGTTTGAGTTGGTTCAAAATAAGAAAATCAGACAACTCTCAATTTGTCTGAATGCATATGCTTACAAGTTTGGTTTTGATGATTTAGATTTGTTACTAAACTTTGGCTTCTTCGTTTGTGTGAACTTGTTTCTTTCACCTGAAAACTTTGTGCTTTATCCATTGTTCATGGACTATACACATTCTTATAATGGTAAACCAATCCTTGAAGAGTTATAACTTTATCTTCTTTTGTAGGTGGAGCAACTGAAATATTTATATATGTAAATGTTATTTATAACCAGGGCAATACTGTCAATTAAACTGTTACAATAGCCTAATAGACTCGTTGCAATAGAAATAAAATCGTTAGAATATCTGTAAATAACCGTTGCAATAAATTATATGGTAACAGTTTCCAACCGTCGTGGTAAATAATATGGTAACAGTTTACAACCGTTGCATTAAACTCTATGGTACCGGTGTTAAACCGTTGCAGTTGAAATGAACACTCGTTGCTTCAGACAGAGGAAAAACTGTTGTGATAGCTGGTGCTATAGCAACGGTGTGGTCAACCGTCGCAAGAACCGTTGCTCTAGATCTATTGGCACGCGAACGGATGTAACGGTTGCTAAACTGTTCTGATACATCTATGGCAACGGTTTACCTATCATTTGCAGCGGTTTTTCCGTCGTTGTCATAGGCCCATTTTCCAATAGTGTGTGTAGATGGATTTTAAAGAGTTCTTGATAGTTTCTATTATGGTTTGAACTAAACATTTTCTACTGGTATGGGAAACGTGTTATGTATTGTGATTTCCTCTTGGAATGAAGCAAGAAGAAGGTTTCTAACTAACCGAGTATGTAATTTGCTGGTGACTCAGAGTTGATAATGAGATTCTTGTGCTTGTCACATGATGGCGTAATAGATGTGGTGTATTGTGCGAGATTAGGATTTACATGTACAAGGTGACAGGTCAGTCTTGAAGAGAAGGTAATGAATGTTGGACAACATGGTCAGTTTCAGATATTTCGATGAATGTTATAATTTCTTGGTAATTCCTAAGAAGGGTGCGCATTTCAGAAGACGCGTTGTGTTTTGACTTACGAATGTTCATCGGTATTACAGTACTCACCTAGTTGATAGAATAATGATATTCAAATTATTGCTATGTGGCACGAAAAATTATGAAAGTATTTCTGATGGGATTATCGTGAATGGAAGATGTGTTAGTCATTTTAGTGCTGGAGTTGGGATCAGTTATGGTGATTCATGTGTTCGATGAATTTGGAGACTGAGAGTTCTCAAAAGTATATTGTTTCGGATTGAGGCCTATTTGAGGTGAGTATTTTATTTTAACTCAGTGGATGCACTAGTTGCGATAATTATTTGTGATAGCTACGCGTTATAAGTGTGCATATATGTGAGGTTTGAGCCAATGTGCGGGCATTGGGGCAGGTATTTATACTCGAAAGAATAATTAGGCTATGATATGCCTAGAGTTGACTGTTAAGCGTAAAGTTATAACGTTTCTCGTGTTCTTACCTTTGTTGAGAACTATCTGGGCTATACTTGAGGTTACAAAGAGGCTAATTCCCTGAATAAACGGGGTAGTTACTATTTTTGCATTAAATTACCGATTTGAAGTATGATAGCAGACTTTGCACATGCTTACACTATGACGTATTATTTATACCAGTCCAGGAGCATGAGAATCTTATTTCATTATCATATATAAGTGTACATGTTTAATTGCTCCTATATGATATGCTGAGACTGGAGGCCTGTGACCATGCTGGGCGATTCATATTATTGGCACGTGAGTTGTCTGTGCCGTGTGTGGGAATTTTATTTCTATGATAATTTATCTGATTCATTAATTTCCTTCCTCTACAATTGTGCACATGCGCCTACAGTTATCCTCTTCACGAAATTTGAGGAGTTGGTTGTAACATTGTGGTTGTGGTTCTGCTTGTTGAACTTGCAATATGGTTCTCTTCCTTCAGACATCTCCCATATTTGGGTACACGGATTGCGCAGTGGTGGATGGAGTTATATTGATGTGGCGTATCTGTGTAATAGTTGCGTTTAATAATATAAGGTCATTGGACCTAGAATGGATACTATCAGGTTTGATTATGGTATATTCGGGAGTATAATATTGAAAGTCGGCTTAGGAAGTGATTATGGTTATAGTTGGGGCGAGAGAGCTCCATGACTTGTTGATCTGATAAGGGGTCATGAGATTTTTGCGTGTTTCTTTCATTATCAGCAGTGTACGAAGGTTTTGGAATGAGGTTTTGTTTGACATGGGGTTTAATATCAGTACCAGGTTGGTTTTGGAGTAGTTACTGTGATCGGGAATGGTGCTACGAGCATGCAAATGGTGTAGTATGTTATGTGATTGTATCTGTGGTTATGGTTATGGCTCGATGCAGCTTGTTCAGACTTATACATTGTGTAAATGTGAGATTCGGGTCTTGTAAGAAATTCAAAATGTTAGGAATTGAATTCCAAGGGTTTTACGGATTAAGGTTAAAGTAATGATCTTCAATTGTGTTGAGTTGTCAGGCCTATATGGAATTGGGTGGCGTGGGATCACCCTCGGGTACGTGCGTGGTAAGATGGAGTAGTGATTTGATGGCTTGGAAACAACTCATGGCACGTTCGAGGACGAACGTATGTTTAAGTGGGGGAGCATGTAACGACCCGGCCGGTCGTTTTGAGTGTTACAACCTCGTTCCCCCATTTACTGTTCCGATTGTGCTTTATAGCTATTGTATGACTTCTCGGGTTATTTAGTTTGGGTCCGGGGAGAATTTAGAGTGAAATATGACACTTAGTCTCTTAAATGGAAAGCTTAAGTTGGAAAAGTTGACTGGATGTTGATCTATGTGTACACGACCTTAGATTTGAATTCTGATGTTTCCAGTAGCTCCGTATGGTAATTTTGGACTTAGAAGCGTGTCCGAAAAATTATTTGGAGGTCCGTAGTAGAATTAGGCTTGAAATGGCGAAAGTCGAATTTTTGGGAAGTTTGACCGGGGGGTTGACATTTTGATATCGGGGTCGAAATCCGATTCTGAAAATTTTAATAGGTCTGTTATGTCATTTATGACTTGTGTGCAAAATCTGAGGTCAATCGGACTTGATTTGATAGGTTTCGGCGTCGTTTATGGAAAAATTGAAATTTCAAAGTTCATTAGGCTTGAATTGATGTATGATTCTTGGTTCTAGCGTTGTTTGGCGTGATTCGAAGTTTCGACTAAGTTCGTATGATATTTTAGGACTTGCTGGTAAGATTTGACGGGTCCCGAGGGGCTTGGGTGTATTTTGTTTTTGGATTATTGTTTGAGAGACTAGTAAAGTTAAGAAATTTGGGAGTTTGACCGTGGTCAATATCGGGTCAAGACGACCTCTTTTCAGTGTTTTGGGTGCGTGAGCTAGTCCGTAGGGCGTTGTGTGATTGAAATCCATATATGGTTTGTGCCCGGGAGGCCTCGGGTGAGTTTCAGATGGTTAACAGATCAAACTTTGGACTTAAAGAGCTGCTGGAAATTTCTGTTGCTGGAAAAATTGAGGTCAAGAAAAATCGAGGTCATGAAAATCGAGGCCATGAAAAATCGAGGTCCTGAAAAATCGAGGTCGTGAAAAATCGAGGTCATGAAAACCGAGGCCAGGCCTGGGCAGAAACTTTAAGTTACAAAAACGGGAGCTTCGTCCCATTGTTTTCCATTTTTGACAAATTGGAGCTTGGAGAGAGGCGACTTTTGGAGAGATTCTCAAGGAAAAACATCGGGGTAAGTGATTTTAACTCGGATTTGGTCAATATACACGAATATATCATTATTTTCATCATTTAATTAGTGTTTGGAGATGAAAATTTGGAGTATTAAAGGGGGTGACTCTCGAGAAAGTTTTAATGGATTCGAGATTAATATGTAACAATTGAGAATTTTTGGCGGATTTGTTTATGGCTAAAATCTGAGATTTAAGTTGGATGGTATCGAGACTTGTGGCATTTTTGTATATCATTATGGATTTTATATTTCGGTATCAGGAAGGTGAATGAAACGACCTTAGACTCAAATAAGGTATTTTCAGATTGGGTGTTTCGGTTGTGGTATTTATAGGGGTAATTATGATGTGGTGAGACTCTACAGATGTTTTGGTAGCAATATTCTTGGGTTTTGGTGACCTACGTGGTTTGGTCTAAGTTAGAGGAATTTAGTTCTAATAGCTTGGTTATGTGAAGATGGATTTCAAAGTGTTCTTGATGGTTTCTACCATGGTTTGAACCAGATATTTTCTAGTGGTGTGGGAAACGTGTTGTGTATTGTGATTTCCTCCTGGAAGGAAGAAAGAGGAAGGTTTCTAACTAATCGGGTATGTAATTTGCTGGTGACACGCAATTGATAATGGGATTCTTGTGCTTGTCACATGATGGTATAATAGATGTGGTGTATTGTGAGAGATTAGGATTTACATGTACAAGGTGACAGATCAGTCTTGAAGAGAAGGTAATGAATGTTGGATGGCATGGTCAGTTTCAGACATTTCGATGAATGTTATAATTGCTTGGTAATTCCTGAGGAGGGTGCGCATTTCAGAAGGCGCGTTATGTTTTGACTTACGGATGTTCATCGGTATTGCAGTACTCACCTGGTTGATAGACTGATGATATTCAAATTATTGCTATGTGTCACGGAAGAATTATGAAAGTATTCCTCATGGGATTATCGTGAATGGAAGATATGTTAATCATTTTAGTCCTGGAGTTGGGATCAGTTACGGTGATTCATGTGTTCGATGAATTTGGAGACTCAGAATTTTCAGAAGTATATTGTTTCGGGTTGCAGCCTATTTGAGGTGAGTATTTTATTTTAACTCAGTGGAGACACTAGTTGCGAAAATTATTTGTGATAGCTACGCGCTATAAGTGTCCATATATGTGAGGTTTGAGCCAATGTGCAGGCATTGGAGCAGGTATTTATACTCGAAAGAATGCTTAGGCTATGATATGCCTAGAGTTGACTGTTAAGCGTAAAGTTATAACGTTTCACATGTTCTTACATTTATTGAGAACTATCTGGGCTACACTTGAGGTTACAAAGAGGTCAATTCCCTGAATAAACGGGGCAGTTACTATTTCTACGTTAAATTGCCGATTTGAAGTGTGATAGCAGACTTTGCACATGCTTACACTATGACGTTTTATTTATACCAGTCCAGGAGCATGAGAATCTTATTTCATTATCATATATAAGTGTACTTGTTTAATTGCTCATGTATGATATGCTGGGACTGGAGGCATGTGACCACGCCGGGAGATTCATATTATTGGCACGCGAGTTGTCCGTGTCGTGTGTGGGAATTGTATTTCTATGATAATTTATCTGAATCATTAATTTCCTTCCTCTACAATTGTGTGCATGCGCCTACGGTTATCCTCTTCACGAAATTTGAGGAGTTGGTTGTAACATTGTGGTTGTGGTGGTGCTTGTTGAACTTGCAATATGGTTCTCTTCCTTGAGACATCTCCCATATTTGGGTACACGGATTGCGCAATGGTGGTTGGAGTTATATTGATGTGGCGTATCTGTGGGATAGTTGTGTTTAATAATATAAGGTCATTGGACCTCGAATGAGTACTATCAGGTTTCATTACGGTATATTCGGGAGTATAATATTGAAAGTCGGCTTAGGAAGTGATTATGGTTATAGTTGGGGCGAGAGAGCTCCATGACTTGTTGATCTAATAAGGGGTCATGAGATGTTTGCGTGTTTCTTTCATTATCAGTAGTGTACGAAGGTTTTGAAATGAGTTTTTGTTTGATATGGGGTTTAATATCAGTACCAGGTTGGTTTTGGAGTAGTTACTGTGATCAGGAATGGTGCTACGAGCATGCAAGTGGTGTAGTATGTTATGTGATTGTATCTGTGGTTCATGGCTCGATGCAGCTTGTTCAGACTTATACAGTGTGTAAATGTGAGATTCAGGTCTTGTAAGAAATTCAATATGTTGGGAATTGAATTCCAAGGGTTTTACGGATTAAGGTTAAAGTTATGATCTTCAATTGTGTTGTATTGTCTGGCCTATATGGAATAGGGTGGCATGGGATCACCCCCCGAGTACGTACGTGGTAAGATGGAATAGTGATTTGATGGCTTGGAAATAACTCTTGGCACGTTCGAGGACGAACGTATGTTAAAGTGGGGGAGCATGTAACAACCCGGCCGGTTGTTTTGAGTATTATAGCCTCGTTCCCCCATTTACTGCTCTGTTTGTGCTTTATAGCTGTTATATGACTTATCGGGTTAGTTAGTTTGGGTCCAGAGAGAATTTATAGTGAAATGAGACACTTAGTCTCTTAAATGGAAATCTTAAGTTGGAAAAGTCGACTGGATGTTGATCTATGTGTAAACGACCTCGGATTTGAATTCTCATGTTTCCAGTAGCTTCGTATGGTGATTTTGGACCTAGGAGCGTGTCCGGAAAATTATTTTGAGGTCTGTAGTGGAATTAGGCTTGAAATGGCGAAAGTCAAATTTTTAGAAAGTTTGACCGAGAGGTTGACTTTTTGATATCGGGGTCGAAATTCGATTATGAAAATTTTAATAGGTTTATTATGTCATTTATGACTTGTGTGCAAAATTTAAGGTCAATCGGACTTGATTTGATAGGTTCCGACGTCGTTTGTGAAAAACTTGAAATTTCAAAGTTCATTAGGCTTGAATTGATGTATGATTCGTGGTTCTAGCACTGTTTGGTGTGATTTGAAGTTTTGACTATGTTCGTATGATGTTTTAGGACTTGTTGGTATGATTTGACGGATCCCGAGGGGCTTGGGTGTAGTTTTGTTTTGGGATTATTGGTTGAGAGACTAGTAAAGTTAAGAAATTTGGGAGTTTGACTATGGTCAATATTGATTCAACACGACCTCTTTTCAGTGTTTTGAGCGCGCGAGCAGGTCCGTAGCGTGTTTTATGATTGAAATTCGTATATGGTTTGTGTCTGGGAGGTTTCAGATGAGTTTCGGATGGTTAACAGAACAAAATTTGGACTCAAACAACTGCTGGAAATTTCTGCTGCTAGAAAAATCGATGTGATGAAAAATCGAGATCATGAAAATCAAGGTTATGAAAAATCGAGGTCATGAAAATCAAGGTCATAAAAATCGAGGCCAGGAAATCGAGGTCATGAAAATCGAGGTTATGAAAATCGAGGCTAGGAAATCGAGGTCATGAAAATCGAAGTCAGGAAATCGAGGTCAGGCCTCGGCAGAAACTTTAAGTTACAAAACGGGGGTTTCGTCCCATTTTTTTCCATTTTTGACAAATTGGAGCTTGGGGACAAGCGATTTTTGGAGAGATTCTCAAGGAAAAATAATGGGGTAAGTGATTTTAACTCGGATTTGGTCAATATACACGAACATATCATTGTTTTCATCATTTAATTAGTGTTTTGAGATGGAAATTTGGGGAAAATGAGAAAGAGTTCTTAGACTAGAATTTTGAGGTTTTGAATGGTATTTTGTTATCGGATTTGAGTAAAATTGGTATGGTTAGACTCGTGAGTGAGTGAGCTTTCGGTTTGTCGGGTTCAGAGAAGTGGGCCCCACCGGCGATGTTTGAGCTAAATTTCGGATTTTGTTGGAAAATTAGTATTTTTTTATGAAATTAATTTCAATAAATTTTATTTGTTGAATCAGATTATTTGTAGCTAGATTCGAGGTGTTTGGAGGCCAATTCACGAGGAAAAGACATTGCAGAATAAAGAATTACACGACTTGAGGTAAGTAACTCTTTTAATCTTGGAGCTGAGAGTATGAATCCTGAATATATGTATTATGTGAATTGTTTGGAGGTGACGCACATGCTAGGTGACGGGTGTGTGGGCGTGCACTATAGAAATTGTGACGTAATTGGTTCCGTGAAATTTTGTAGTCAAATAATCTTGGCACTTTCTATGTAGTTTTATGTGTTAAAGAAATTGAGCTGAGAATCATATTAAAAATCATGCTGAGGCTATGTGCCAGTATTATTGAGACCCATAGATGTCATATTGCTGTTGAATTATTTGTTTAAAATGAAATTTCATACTCAGTCATGTTCATTCATTTCATATCATCTCGCAGTCTCTGTTGCCATTTATTGATTCATCATATCATTATTTTGGGCTAGTTTCATGACATTGTGAGCCTGAGAGATTGGAGAGATTGATGACTGAGTAAGACCGAGGGCCTGATTGTGAGGGTAATTATGGGATTGGGATGCACGCCGCAGCATGCCATATTAGCTTTATATACTTTATTATTATAGGATCGGGCTACACGCCGTATCAGGCCATATTGGCTTATTATAGTACGGGAGTTGTCCGTACGGATCCAGATATTGATACTATAGCATGTGAGTTGTCCGTGCAGATTATAGTGCTTGGGCTAAAGGAGCCCCTCCAGAGTCTTTACACACCCCAGTGAGCGCAGGTACCTACTGAGTGCGAGTGCCGAGTGCGAGTGCCAAGCGATTGGGAGGATTGAGTGACTGTTAGGACTAGTGATATTCAAATGAAATCGGAAAACCAATCCGAACCGGTAAACCGAGCCAAACCTACTTAATAAACCGATAATCACTCGGTTTGGTTTGGTTTGGATTTAAATTTTAAAAAACCGATAATATTTGGTTTGGTTTGATATTAAACCCCCAAAAAACCGGATCAAAGTGAACTAAACCGACTATATATATATATATATAGAGAGAGAGAGAGAGAGAGAATCTTCTCTATCTTTTTTATAATTTTGGCTCATCCCAAGTCCAATACTAATACAAATAAGTAGAGAAGAAAATCCCAAGCCCAATTGTCCCCTAGCCCATTTAAGTTTAAGATAAAATAGAATTCAGTTTTTAGAGTTAAAAGAAAAGTCAAAACCATAGTTAAAAAGCAAATTGTCAATACCATATCAACGAAATCCAAAGGTAGTCGCAATTTTCAGCAAATGAACAATACTATTTCAAGTACTTAGTTCTTGCCGTCAATAATGGCAACCCCGGTAAGAACTACTACTCCAATTTTAACTTTTCAATATATTTTTCAACTTGTACGCGACAAAGGGAAAAATAAAGAAATTGGGTATTTTGGTTTTTAATTGATTGTGGTTATTATCCTCTAAACCAGCTTTTTACTTGCTTTGCACCCTTCTCTGATTCTTTTTGCTTTAGAAATCAATTTTGGCCTTTGTTTGGCTAAAATTTTAGCAACTACGTATCTTGTAAATTTTTTGTTCCATTTCAATTTCTACTCATTCTATGTCTTTGAAATTTAATGAGCAAGTACTCTTTTTTAAGTTTGATTTGCTCTCTTCTATTGCTATCCAAACTAACTGTCACAACCCAAAACCTAACCCGTCGTGATGGCGCCTATCGTGATACTAGGGAAGCCGACATCTCCAAAACACTTCCAACATTTAACAGAAACGAATTAATATATTTAAAATAACCGGAGTCTTTCATAAAAATGGGGTAAAACTCAAAGCATAAGTGCAGACAAATAGCCCGACATCGGGGTGTCACTGAGTCATCAACATCTAGATATCCAATCTAATACAAACAATATCTAAGTATCAGTACAGAAAAGAAAGAAACATAGAAGAAGAGACAAGGTCTGCAGACGCGGCAACTACCTCGTAGTCTTCGGTACTCGATCGCGCACGAACTCAACGACCTCTGTGATCAAACACACCTGGATCTGCACATGAAGTGCAGGGTGTATCATGAGTACAACCAACTCAGCAAGTAACAATAATAAATAAGGAACTGAAGATAGTGATGAGCTACACAGTTACAGTTCATTTTCAATAATTCCAGCAGAAAGTAGACATACTTTCAATTCCAGCAGTTTAAGTCATATCAATTTTATACCGTTCAAGTTCATATAATCCGGATATAAAATCTTTCAGAGAATTTTACAATAATGACAGATAGCAACTAAGTGCAACAACAAATGAAAAGCAAGTACAACCTCTCAGGGCAACAATTGCTCAACTTGACACAACAGCTCAACCACTCGGCTCTCAGCCCTCAGCACTCGCACTCAATGGGTACCCGCGCTCCCTGGGGGTGTACAGACTCCGGAGGGGCTCCTACAACCCAAGCGCTATAATCTACACGAATAACTCACGTGCCATAGTATAAATATCTGGATCCGCACGGATAACTCACGTGCTATAGTATAATATAAGGATCTGCATGGATGCTATAGTATAATATCTCACAATCAGGCCCTTGGCCTCACTCAGTCATAAATCTTTCCAGTCTCTCGGGCTCTCAATAGTCATGATACTCAGCCCAAATAACAATAATATGATGCATCAATAATGAACAATAGAGACTGAGATAAAATAAACAAGTAAACTGTGACTGAGTACAAAACAACAATTTAGCAGATAATTCAACATGTACAAGACCTCTGTGGTCTTTACAGCACCAACACATAGCCTAAGCATGCTTCACTGTCAAATGTTTATAGCACAGAAAGGGCACATAGATAATGACAAGCTTATTCAACTTTCCAGTTTCACGTAATGGACCAAGTCCCAATTCCAATGGTGCACCCCCACATGCATGTCACCTAGCATGTGCGTCACCTCCAAAATACTCATATAATACAATAATCTGGGGTTTCATACCCTCAGAACCAAATTTAAAACTGTTACTTACCTCAAACCACGCAAAATCCTACTCCGCAATGCCTTTGCTCCTCGAATCAATCTCCAAACGCTCTGAATCTAGCCACAAGCAGTATGATATAATTAATATCGGCTAAAAGAATCAATTCCACAAGAAAAACACGAAATTATAAGCCAAAATCCAAAATCGGCTCAAACCCGGATCCCGGATCTACGTCTCGAAATCCGATAAAAGTCACAAAACCCGAAAGCTCATTCACTCACGAGTCTAACCATACCAAATTTATCAAAATCCGACCTCAATTGCCCCTCCAAAACCCCAAAATTCACTCTCCAGTTCCTAAGCCCTAATCTCCCAAATCTCACCTCAAGCACTCACCAACTAGGTGTAAATATCAGTGGGGAAACACGATTATTGAAGATAAATAGGCACAAGAAACTTACCTCAATGATTACTCCAAAATCTCTCTCAAAATCCCCAAACTCCGAGCTTAAAAATGATGAAAATGGTGAAAAATCCCGAAGTCTTCTATTTATAGGTTCTGCCCAGACTTCTCGCACCTGCGGCTCCATTTTCGCATCCACGGAGCCGCATCTGCGGGAATAGCCCTGCTTCGGTGGAAAAATCACTAAAACTCTGCCTCCGCTCCTGCGATCAAGTGACCGCATCTACGCTCTTCGCGGGTGCGGGAACTACATCGCACCTGCGGTCCAAACTCGCATTTGCGCCCCTAAATCCGCTTCTGCGATCATCGCAGGTGCGGGAATGCCATCGCACCTGCGTCCTCTGCTCAGATCCTCCTTAGTCGCATTTGCGGCTCCTCCTTCGCTTATGCGTGTCCGCACCTGCGGTTCCCCACTCGCAGGTGCGATTACACCAGCAGGAACAACATTTCAGCTATCCTTCAACATCAAACTTTGATCTGTTAACCACCCGAAATCGACCCGAGGTCCCTGGGACCTCAACCAAACATACCAACAAGTCGTATAACCCGCTACGAACTTAGTCAAATCCTCTAATCACTTCGAGCAACACCAAAAACACGAATTATACCCGGATCCAAGCCTAAAGAACTTCTAAACTTCCAAATTCTACAAACGACGTCGAAACCTATCAAACCACATCTGATTGACCTCAAATTTTGCACACAAGTCATATTCAATATTACGGACCTATTCCAACCTCCGGAATTGGAATCTGACCCCGGTATCAAAAAGTTAACCCCCGGTCAAACTTCCCAAAAATTTGACTTTCGCCATTTCAAGCCTAAATTAGCTACAGACCTCAAATTCACAGTTCGGACATGCTCTTAAGTTCAACATCACCCAACGGAGCTAACAGAACCGACAGAACTCCATTCTGGAGTCGTCTTCACACCATTCCGACTACGGCCAAAATCCTAAGATTCAAGCTTCCGTTTTAGGGACTAAGTGTCCCAAAACACTCCAAAACCAAAGCAAGACCTCCCGAGAAGTCACATAAGCAGAAACAGATATGGGGAATGCAGCAAATAGGGGATCGGGGCTAATACGCTCAAAACGACCGGCCGGGTCGTTACATCCTCTCTCACTTAAACATACGTTCGTTCTCGAACGTGCCAAGAGTTGTTTCCAAACCACCAAATCATTATTCCATCTTAGCACGCACGTACCCGGGGGTGATACCACGTCACCCTATCCCATATAGGTTTGATAACACCACATAACTGAAATTTCTAAATTCAACCTAGCCCACAAGTCTTAGAGTCCAATTTCTAACATCCAGAATTTCTTACAAGATCTGAATCCCGTAACCTACACACTGTATAAGTCTGAACAAGTTGTACCAATTGCCGTAACCATAACTCAAATACTCAAAACTGAAATACCACATAGCTCAAATGCTCGAAGCAATGATTTCTAATCACAGTAGCTGCTCAAAATAACCCCATGCCGGTAATAAACCTCATATCAAACAAGATTCCATTCTAAAAACTTCGTACACTACCAATGATGATAGAAACACGCGGGGACTCGTAACCATTCATCAGATCCACCAGTCGTGGAGCTCCCTCTCCTTCGACAAGAACCATAGCAAATTCCTAAGCCGACTTTCGATATTATCCTTCCAAATATGCCACAATCAAATCTGATAGCACCCATCCTAGATCCGACGACTTCATCTTATCAAATACCACCTAATTTACCAACATGCCACACCAATACTATCTAAAGCCATAACTTGTGCAATCCGTGCACCAATAAGCAACATTCCAAATGTACTCAATCACGAAAATGACTCAAACAAGAGAATCGTCCTGTAAGCTTGACGGGTACCACCCCAACGCAATGCTAAAAAACCCATCACAATCGTAGAACTATAACACACGAATCTAACACAAGGATCATATCTCAACATAACTCTGCCGCAATGCACGACCCCATCCAAACACTGATCCATATGAAATACCTCAGCCACCATGCTCATAATCAATAACCACGATCAATTCGACATCAAGTACTCAAAGTGCATTACCATAACCCTGGAGAAGCAAATGACACAATGCCACACAAACCCGAAAGAACATAACTNGCATTACCATAACCATGGAGAAGCAAATGACACAATGCCACACAAACCCGAAAGAACATAACTAACGCGCAGCCACTCATGCATCACCCAAATACCCATCTCGCGCAATTTCCGCTATAAGGCCCCCAATAGAACTGCACCATGGGTGCATACAACCAACGAATCACAACCCCCATAGCATAGAAGAGTAACTCACCGAATATATCAAAACATGAATAAGCTCAACAACAACCGAATGGCACATCCCTCAACAATAGCAGTATGGAGCCAATCAATCTGACTCGGTGTAGAATACACATCCTAATTGGGCCTACCATTGGACCCCCAAATCAACTCCAGGCACCCACCCATGGATAAATAACCCTTTGAAAGCCCACAATGACTGAATCATAACACATACTATCGTCTAGCTAGCTTCGGCCATGACTTCACAGTCCACAACCATGGAAACAACCTGCTCTTGAGAACTCCCAATCTCTAAATCCATATAACACACGAATCCCATATCTGATCCCAACTCCACCGCCAGAATGTCTAACACATCTCTCATATACGATCATCCCACGAGGAATACTTCTAAAATTCTTCCGTGCCACATAGAAAAATTGAATATCAGCAGTCGATCAATCAGGAGAGTACCGCAATATCAATGAACATCATTAAATCAAAACAAAATGCCCATTCCAACCGCGCACCCCTCTCAGGGTTTACCGAGCAACTATAACATTCATCTAAATATATAACACTGACCATCCTGTCCAGAATTCATGAACTTGCCTTCAAGAATGAACTGTCACCTTGTACATGTAAATCTTAATCCTGCACAACACACCATATCTATCATGCCATCATGTGGCAAGCAAAAGAATCTCACTATCAACTTTGAGTCACCAACAATTTACATACCCGGTTAATTAGAAACCTTTCTCTTGCTTCCTTCCAGGTGGAAATCACAATACACAACACGTTCCTCACACTGGTAGAAATATCCGGTTCAAACTATGGTAGAAACCATCAAGGACATTTTGAAATCCATTTGCACTTAATTAAGCTATCAGAACTAATTTCCTCCAACTCGCCCAAGCCACGCAGGTCATTAAAGCCCAAGAATATTGTCACCAAAACATCTGTAACGTCTCCACGTCATTATTACCCAAAAGAACTGAGCATGCCATTACCATACTGGTCTAGCCTACTACCAGTTGTCCTATTCACTTCGAGTTTCTTCTGAGTTAACCTCAATTTGATACTTCTCCTTGCCAGAACTCCACGATCCTTACCCAAAGCTCGCTACAAGATACCTTAACATAACACCACACCACTATAAGTCTCGTAAGCCATTGTACTCTTCTTAAGTACCTCCATAAATACCACAACTGTTACGCTCACTCTGAAAATACCTGATGTGAATTTTACAATTATTCTTCTTACCTTTCTTATACTAAAATGTAGAATCCATAATCATACAAAATTACCGCAAATCCCGGCACCATTAAATGTAATCTCAGATTCTAAATTACACAGCCCAAACGGGCTGAAAGACACGTGCCTCATTAGCACAACAACGCTTGAAGAGGTAACCCTGCCTTAACACCACCGATCAAATTCACACTCTGTGCGCACTACATTCTTCAAAATAATAATTTAATCATTTCATGATTTTTCATAAGGTGCGATATAACCCGCATTTAAAAAATTTTCGTACTCAAGTCATCCCCGATTTCAACCTCTGCAAGTCATAACCAATCAACAAGTATGCCTCAACCCAAAAACTAATACCGTACAAAATCGTGCAATCAAATCATAGATAGCAGACTCCCCCACTTGGCTCAAAGCCATATAACAAAACATCTTATAACTCATCATACCCAAGGTAACATCTAAATTGAGCATACTAAGCAATAAGAGATCTACTCTAGTCTCCAGACTTCCAATAGTCACAACACATGACTGATATACATGGTCCACAATGACAGTATCCCCTACCGGCGTAGATACATGAACATGTGAAACTAGAGACTCACGGGGCATATACAGAAAGTGAGCAAAATATGAGGAAACGTATGAATAAGTGGAACGAGGGTCAAATCATACAGAGGCATCTCTATGGAAAACTGAGACAATACCTGTAATCACAGCATCTGAAGCAATGGCATCTATTCTGGCAGGAAGAGCATAGAAACGGGCCTGGCCACCCCCTGATCGGCCTCCCCCTCTCGGGTGACCCCTAGCTAACTGAGCCCAACCTCGAGCTGGCTGGACGAGTGGTGGATCTGCTGGTGCTGGTGCCATCGGCCGAATACTCTGTTGTGAAGCCCCACTCAACAACCCTGGGCAATCTCTCTTAATGTGGCCAAAATCTCCGCACTCGAAACAACCCCTCCTCTAATGGAAATGATGCTCCTGATGCCCCGAGGAACTACCCATGGAAGCCTGAGCTGACGAGGCGTAGTGAGAACTCTGCGTTGGTAGTGCACTGAATGGCGACTGGTCCTGGTGATGACTGTGTGACCCGTGGCCAGATAATGCACCACGGTGAACTGGGCGAGCCGTCTGAGCATGTCTGAAAGGACGACCCCTACTGTGGTGAACCTGCCCCCCGAAGGAACACCGCTGAAGCCACCCTAGCCACGAGGCCTCTTGGCCTACCTCTCAACCCGCTCTTGGCTGCCAACCATCTCAATCTGACGAGCAATGTCGAAAACCTCGTCAAAAGTAGCACCAGACACTCTCTCTCTAGTAATAAGCAATCGCAACTGAAAAGTGAGGCCATCTACGAACATCCTGATCCTCTTCCTATCTGTGGGAACCAACCAGATAGCATGACAGGCCAACTCTGAAAATCTCATCTCATACAGCGTCACGGACATATCACCCTGACGAAGCTGCTCGAACTGCCTACGCATCTCTTCTATGCGGGACTGATGCACGAACTTCTCCAGGAATAGACCGGAGAACTTCTGTCAGGTAAGGGGTGCTGCGCTGACCGACCTATACCTCTCATAAGCCTCCCACCAACTGAAGGCAGCCCTAGAGAACTGAAAGGTAGTGAACGAGACCCCACTGGTCTCTAGAATACCTGTTGTACGGAGTATCCTCTGACACATGTCCAAGAAGCCCTATGCATCCTCTCCCTCGATACCACTGAAAGATGGAGGCCGGAGTCTCCCAAACCTCTCCATCGGTGCTGCTCATCATTAGGCATGACAGGAACCACATAGTCCTGAGCAACTGTAACCGGTTGGGTTGGTGGTGCCCCCGGTGTCTGGAATCCCTATACCACCTGCTTTGGTGTGCGGGCGGCGGGAGTCTGAGTACCTCCCCCGGCCTGAGAAGTGGTTGATGCGGCCGGAACAGAGACCGCCTGAGCAAGACTGGTACACGCGGTCAGAATCTAAGCTAAGGCCTCCTTAAGGCCTGGAATCATAATAGGCACAGGTGGTGCCTGAGCTGGTCCCACAGGCTCGTCCATAACTGGAGCCTGCTCCTGAACTGGGGCAACGGGTGGATCTGCAGGTACCGCCCTAGCTGCGGTGCGAGCTGCACCTCTGCCCCTACCATGGCCTCTACCGCGACCTCGACCTTTCATGGCTTTGACTGGTGGTACCGGTGGTTGTCCATCTTGCCTCGTAGTACGCATCCTCACCATCTGTGAGAGAATTAGAGCAACATAATTTTAGTTACAAGAATCAAAAGATTTGCACGATAAGAATTCAAGAATGTGAATTTTCCTAACGGTTCTGCAGCCTCTCGAAGATAAGTACAGATGTCTCTGTACCGATTCGCAAGACTCTACTAAACCTACTCATGACTCGTGAGACTTATGTAACCTAGGTTCTGATACCATCTTTTCACGACCCAAAACCTAACCCGTCGTGATGGCGACTATCGTGATACTAGACAAGCCTAAATCTCCAAAACACTTTCAACATTTAATAGAAACGAATTAATATATTTAAAATAACCGAAGTCTTTCATAAAAATAGGGTAAAATCCAAAGCATAAATGCGAAAACATAGCCCGACATTGGGGTGTCATTGGGTCATGAGCATCTAGATATCCAGTCTAATACAAACAGTATCTAAGTATCAGTACAGAAAAGAAATAAACATAGAAGGACAGACAAGGTCTGCGGACATCGGCAGCTACCTCGTAGTCTTCGTTACTCGATCGTGCACGAACTCAACGACCTCTGTGATCAAACACACATGGATCTGCACATGAAGTGCAATGTGTAGCATGAGTATAACCAACTCAACAAGTAACAATAATATATAAGGAACTGAAGATAGTGACGAGCTACACAGTTACAGTTCATTTTCAGTAATTCCAGCAGAGAGTAGACATACTTTCAATTCCAGCAGTTTAAGTCAAATCAGTTTTATACAGTTCGAGCTCATGTAATCCGGATATAAAATCTTTCAGAGAATTTCACAACAATGACAGCTAGCAACTAAGTGCAACAACAAATGGAAAGCAAGTACAGCCGCCCAGGACAACAATTGCTCAACTCGGCACAACAGCTCAACCACTCGGCTCTCAGCCCTCAGCACTCGCACTCAATGGGTACCCGCGCTCACTGGGGGTGTACAGACTCCGTAAGGGCTCCTACATCCCACGCGCTATAATCTGCACGAACAACTCACGTGCCATAGTATAAATATCTGGATCTGCACGGACAATTCATGTGCTATAGTATAATATAAGGATCCGCACGGACAACTCACGTGCTATAGTATAAAAGTCACAAAAACCGAAAGCCCACTCACTCACGAGTCTAACCACATCAAATTTATCAAAATCCGAACTCAATTGCCCCTCCAAAACCCCAAAATTCACTCTCCAATTCCCAAGCCCTAATCTCCCAAATCTCACCTCAAACACTCACCAACTAGGTGTAAACATCAGTGGGGAAACACCATTATTGAATATAAATAGGCACAAGGAACTTACCTCAGTGATTACTCCAAATTCTCTCTCAAAATCACCAAATTCCGAGCTCAAAAATGATGAAAATGGTGAAAAATCCCGAAGTATTCTATTTATAAGTTCTACCCAGACTTCTCGCGGAAATATCACTAAACCACTGCCTCCGCTCCTGCGATCAAGTGACCGCATCTGCGCTCTTCGCGGGTGCGGGAACTACATCGCACCTGCTGTCCAAACTCGCACTTGCGCCCCTAAATCCGCTTATGCGACCATCGCAGGTGTGGGAATGCCATCGCACCTGCGTCCTCTGCCCAGATCCTCCTTAGCCGCATTTGTGGCTCCTCCTTTACTTCTGTGTGTCCGCACCTGTGGTTCCCCACTCGCAGGTGCGATTACACCATCAGGAACAACACTTCAGTTATCCTTCAACATCAAACTTTGATCCGTTAACTACCTGAAATCGACCCGAGGTCTCTGAGACCTCAACCAAACATACTAACAAGTCTTATAACCCTCTACGAACTTAGTCAAATCCTCTAATCACTTCGAATAATACCAAAAACACGAATTACACCCGGATTCAAGCTTAAAGAACTTCTAAACTTCCAAATTCCACAAACGACAACGAAACCTATCAAACCACATTCGATTGACCTCAAATTTTGCATACAAGTCATATTCAACATTACGGACCTATTCCAACTTCTGGAATCAAAATCCGACCCTGATATCAAAAAGTCAACCCCCGGTCAAACTTTTCAAAAATTTGACTTTCGCCATTTCAAGCCTGAATTAGCTACAGATCTCAAATTCACAGTCCGGATACGCTCCTAAGTCCAACATCACCCAACGGAACACAGAACTGACAGAACTCCGTTCCGAAGTCATCTTCACACCATTCTGACTACGGTCAAAATCCTAAGACTCAAGCTTCCGTTTTAGGGACTAAGTGTCCCAAAACACTCTAAAACCAAAACAAGACCTTCCGGCAAGTCACATAAGCAGAAACAGATATGGGAAATATAGTAAATAGGGGATGGGAGCTAATACGCTCAAAACGACCGGCCGACCGGTTCGTTACACTAACTAAAATTTGTGACTTTTTCATATGGAAACTGAAAATACTCCAAAAGAGGTGGAACCAGTAGAGGTAATCAACAAAGTCTCTCCAACTACATTGTTGAAACCTGAGATTAATGCTAACAGCACCCCTGATAATATTCCTAATCCTCCTAAGAAGCATAAAAGAACAACTCCTTGTGACCCTGATTGTAGCCTTGTGAGTAGTGGCAGGGAAACATCTGACGTTTGGAAGCACTTTTCCAAATATCTTGATAAATGGGGTATGCCTAGGGCGAAATGCAACTACTGTCCTAAAAACTTTGCTTCTGAAAGTAAGAATGGAACTTCAACCAAATGTAAGCATTTAATTGAGGTTTGTCCTAAATCCCCCTTCAGAATTATTGACAGAAAGCAATCATCAATAATGAGATTCTCTGCTGGACCCACTGGCGGCATAACTGGAACAGTCCTGGGACATCTTCGCCCCTACCACGGGATGCAGCCCTCCATTGGCCTCTGCCTCGGCCTCTAGCAAATGGGGGAGTAGCTCTTCCCTAGTTTGGAACCTCATTAGAGCGCGTTCTCATCATCTATGAGAGAATAAGAGAAAGATATTTAGTACTACATCAATTGCACGATGGAAGATGAAGAAAGGTAGTTTTCTAGCACCCTATAGCCTCTCGAAGATAAGTACAGACGTCTCCGTACTGATCCGCAAGACTCTATTAGGTCTGTTCATAACTTGTGAGACCTACGTGAACCTAGTGCTCCGATACCATGTTGTCACGACCCAAATTCACCTACAGGTTGTGATGGCGCCCAACGTCCTAGCTAGGCAAGCCAACTAATAATTTAAACATATATTCATTTCTTTAAAAAAATATCCGAGTAATGAAACTCTTCGAAATCTCAAAAATTAACAATATATATGAGAAAACAAGATAAATTAGAACCCAAGAAAAATAATTAAATCCACAAATTCTACTAATGTATGTGATAAGACCTGGTGTCACAAGTGTACGAGCATCTAGTAGATTATACAAAGATTTCAAATACTGTCTGAAATAATATAAACAGAATGAAAATTTCAGGAAAAGGCACTAACTGCTGCAGAATGGCTCAAAAGAGCAGCTTACCACTAAGCCTCTGGATATCATGGGTGTGCGCCGATAGGTCCAACGATAGCACCTGTCTCAGGTCCTGCACAAAAAAGTGCAGTAAATGTAGTATGAGTACGTAAACAACATGTACCCAGTAAGTATCAAGCCTAATCTCGAAGAGGTAGAGACGAGATAGCTAACTTTGACACTCACTAAGGGTCAATAATAATAATTAAAATAAAACTAGAATATCTAAATCGACATGATTCACAGAGTTAACAATAATTTTATTTAACCAGCAAAAATAATTAATTTCCTTCAAATGCAATAATTTTCAATCTATTAATTAAATTCACAAACTGCAATTAAAATATCAAGGTATCGTGTAATTATTATTATTAGGCACGATTTCTACCGAGGTCGTACGGCCCGATCCAGAGTGTCGTGTACACTGCCGAGGGACATGTGGCGCGATCCATAGATGCATCTATATTGCCGAGGAGTTCAGCCTGCTCCACAGGAAAGGAGGACATTTTCTTATGTACCTCCGGAAGGAGAGTATATTTATTATAGATTAATTCGAGAGGATGAACAATTTTTTTTAACAATTAACTAATTTAAGCAGAAAATTAAGTATAAAAGATTTTCATCTTTTACTATCTTTCCCTAACAATTCACAATATATTTCAAATAATTTAATTAAATACAAGATACAATTTACACACATAATTCACGCTTTGAGTCCTAAACTACCCAGACTTCAGCATAGATAGTAGCTACGTACGGACTCTCGTCACCTCGTTCGTACTTATCCCCCAAAATTAGCAATAATTATTAGTTTAATCACCTATGAGGTAATTTCCCCCTCAAAAGATTATACAAGAGACTTACCTTGTCTCAAAGTCCGCTTTTCAGTCAAAATATCGCGTAAAAACCTCAATTCGATGCCGAAAAATCCGAAACTATCCAAAAGTTATATAAAATAATTAATACATGTTCAAAAATTCGAAATTCATCTATTAAATAAATTACCCTATCATAAATGATAAAATTCACCCTAGGCCCACGTGCCCGAATTCTTGAAATTTTCGGATGAAAACGTTATCCATAATCTCAAGAACTCAAATATATAATTTCTATCCAATTCCATAACCATTTTCGTGGTTAAAATCTCATTTTTATACAAATCTAGGTTTTTCATTTAAACCCTTAATTTCTAAGATTTACCGGTTATAATCTACCCATACTCTATGTATTTAACTCAAAGTATGTAGAATTAACTTACTGTCAAGACCCAATTTCCCCTCCGTTGGGTATCGTGATGGCACCTAATTTTAGGGACTAAGTAAGCCTAATATTAATTGAAGCAACAACATTATTTAAATAACATCTAACAATTTGAAATAGAAATCCCTTAAATTTACAATTCCCAAAATCGGTAGTACAAGTCATACGCTCTACATAGTGTTTGCTAGAAAACTCTAAATACAACTGTCCAAAAATAGGAATAAACAGTGCAAAACGAAAACTTGAATGTGACTCCAAAGCCTACGAACGTAACAACAGGTTTACCTTGAGTCTCCACAGCAATAATCCACACAGCTAGCTAACGAACAAGTACATGGATCTACACAAAAATGTGCAGAAGTGTAGAATGAGCATACCACAGCAGTGCCCAGTAGGTATCAAGACTAACCTCGATAGAGTAGTGACGAGGAATGTTCAAGACACCCACTGGTCTAATAAACTGAACAGGTATAAGTATATGAACAACAGAAATATGATGTATACATAAAGACTATGCAATATGGCTCACAATACAGTAATGGCAATAAGAAAGGAAACAACAAGTATCAGCGGAATATCATGAAAATGACACAGACAAAGTGAATGGAACACAACCTAAATTCGGGATCACAAATACGGCAAGGATAAGTAATAACGCAGCAACTACAACCGCTTTTACATCAGGTTTTAGTCAATAACTCCACGAGGTACCGAACCTCGGACAAATCACAACTCACAGGTCTCACTACCTGAACCCTAACACTTGGCATCCTGTGCCTTCATAACCGCACTGACGGCTCACGTGCCAATAGAGCCATTCTCACATAGAGGGCAAGTAAACAAGGGTGAACATTTATGCTCAACAATATCAAGAGCACCTCTTATCCGATAAGAGTGCTTAATTACGTGTATGCTTGTGCAAGTGTCCTAACATAGTCCATACCAGCAAATAAGCATAAGAAAAAAGAACGAACAACACGTAGAATATCTTCTCGCAGCTTTCACAAGATAAAGCTCACACAGGTAAGTGTACCACTACACAAATATCAACAACACGAATGCCCCCAGGCCATCACAAATCAATCCCTGACACAGCCCACCTTGTCTCGCCACGTGTGCAATAATAAAGTAAGTGCCCGCCTTGTCTCGCCACACGTGCATAACAATGTTCCCACCTTGTCTCGCCACGTGTGCAATAATAAAGTAAGTGCCCGCCTTGTCTCGCCACACGTGCATAACAATGTTCCCACCTTGTCTCGCCACGTGTGCAATAATAAAGTAAGTGCCCGCCTTGTCTCGCCACACGTGCATAACAATGTTCCCACCTTGTCTCGCCACGTGTGCAATAATAAAGTAAGTGCCCGCCTTGTCTCGCCACACGTGCATAACAATGTTCCCACCTTGTCTCGCCACATGCGCAACCCACATATATATTTATATACATATCCCGCCTTGTCACACCGCATGTGCAATTATCAATAGTAACAATAGCACGGCAGAAACCTCGTGCAACCCCATAAACACAACCGCACGACAGAAACCTCGTGCATTACAATAGTAACAACTGCACGGCAGAAACCTCGTGCATCACTACAACAAGTACAACAACAACAATGGCAATAATACAAAGTACGACAAGTAAATTAACTCAAGAACTTTAAATCACAAGAAACGGTAGAACCAATTCACAAAGAATAATCACAATAAAGAATGCTAGGCGTAAAGAGAACAACTCAATAAGAGAAAAACTAATATGTAGCAACGGTTCCACAATATACATTTCCATAACAGGGAAGCTAACACGAGTCAAATAAATCTAAATAAAACAAGTCTACTAAACAAGGATATTAAACAATTCAATTAAGGATAAACCGCGTAAAGATAATCATAACCTCAATTAAGACTGAACAATTATAGGATGAGATAATAATAATTCCAAATAGAGACCAGCAGTTATGAAAAGATAGCATGACAATAGAAGAGGTAAAATCTTCAGTTAAGCCAAATAAGAGTCGAATAGGCAATAAGAGCAAATCCTGAAGCAATTAATTCAAATTAAAGCATGTAGAGGTGAAATTAGTAAATATGAACTTAATCATATCAAGAACAACTTCATACTCAATGAATATAAGGACCCAAGACCCTAAAAGGCCAACTTTCCACAAATAAATCCGAGCACGCACTTGTCACCTCGCGTACATGGACTGCAATCAACATAGAAGACTCAAATCCTAAGGGGAAAATCCCCCACACAAGGTTAGGCAAGATACTTATCTCGAACCAAGTTCAAACAGTCCGTAAGAATGCCCTTTTCTCAATTATCTGACTCTGAATTGTTCAAATCTAGTCACACACAATTGCATATCATGAATATAACGATAATAGACTCATTTATTTAATGAAATCAATATTTTAACAAAAATTTCGAAATTCGCCCTAAAAGGTCGACCCGGGCCCACGTCTCGGAATCGGGTAAAAATTACAAAATATGAACATCCATTCACTCACGAATCCAAGCATATAAGAATTACTCAAATCCGACCACAAATCCCCTTTCAAAACTCAAAATCTTTATTGAAGAAGTTCTTCTAATTTTTCCCAATTTTGACCCCAAAAATTCGAAATTAAATGGAGAAAATAACTATAGATTAATGGAATACAACCAGAAACTAGTTAGGAATCATTACCCCAAAGCTTCCTTTGAAAGTCCCTCGAAAAATCGCCAAATTCCTAGCTCACAAGTCCAAAAATGAAGAATGAAATCAAACCCTCGAATTTTTCTTTTCTGCCCAGGCGTGACCGCACCTGCAACATAATTAGCTGTATTTGCGCAACCGCAGGTGCGCACGTCCAAACCGCACATGCGCTTCCTCTCGCTTTTGCGCGCCAAAATCCGCTTCTGCGGAGCCGCTGATGCGCACAAATTCTCCGTATCTGCGGAGGGTGCCAAGTCCATCTCTTCTCGCACCTGCGCCTTTATCTTCGCACCTGCGACCATCGCACATCCGAAACTCGTCCGAAATACACCTTGGGCCCCCGGGACCCCGTCCAAGCATACAACCAAGTTCCATAACCTAACACAGACTCGCTCGAGGTCTCAAGTCACATCAAACAACGCCGAAAATATAAATCACACCAATAATCGAACTTATAAATTTTTGATTCTTCCAACTTCTAAAACACGTGCCGAAACCTATCAAACCAACCCGGAATGACGTCAAATTTTGTATACAAGTCCCAAATGACATAACGGAGTTGTTTCAACTCTCGGAATCGCCTTACGACCCCGATATCAAAAAGTCCACTACTAGTCAAAATCTTCAAAATTTGACTTTCGCCATTTCAAGCCTAAATGAGCTACAAACCTCCAAAACACAATCCGGACACGCCCCCAAGTCCAAAATCACCCAACAGAGCTAACAGAACTGACGAAACTCCATTCCGGAGTCGTCTTCACACAGTTCCGACTACGGTCAAAATCCTAAGACTTAAGCTTCCTTTTTAGGGACTAAGTGTTCTAAATCACTCCGAATCATCCGGTAACTGAATTCAACCACGCACGCAAGTCAATACACATAATACGAAGCCGCTCAGGGCCTTATGCCACCGAACGGGACTTGAATTCTTAAAACGATCGGCCGAGTCGTTACACTTACCTTCAAGTTGCTAGTTGAACTTCCCTCTCAAAAGCTCTGAAATCGCCCGAAAATGGAGGCAAAATGGGCTCAAAATGTCTGAGCCCCGATTTTTAAACATTCTTCCAAGTAATGGTTTCGCACCTGCGGAAGGTGTACCGAACCTACGACTTCCACACCTGCGGAAAAGCCTCGTAGGTGCGAGTTTTCCCTCGCCTGCCAAGCCTTGCATCTGTGCACATTTCTCGCACCTGCGCGTTCGCAGGTGCGCCCAAAATTTCGCACCTGCGATTGCAGGCCTCCCCTTCCCGTTCCGCTTCTGCGATTGAAGCTCGCATCTGCGAGGGTCGCACCTGCGGCCGTACAAGCGCAGGTGCGAACGTACTAGAAGCAGAAAGCTTCAGCATTTTTCTCCCAAGTCCGAAGTTGGTCCGAGCCTCATCCGGTTAACACTTGGGGCATCCGGGCCCCGCCTGAACATACCAGCCAGTTTAAAATCATAAATCAGACTCGCTCGAACTCTCGGAACGTGTAAAACAACATCAAATCTAAGAATCATACCCCAAACCAAATTGATTCAACTTAGAAATTTTAAATTCTTCAAACTTACTCCGAAATCGCCGAAATATACTTATACTATTCAGAATGACTCCAAATTTTGCTTGCAAATCTTAAATCACTATACAGAGCTATTCCCAAACTCGAAATTTCAAACGGACCGTGATTACTCCAAAACCTATTCCAAACCAAATTTAAAAAACTTTAAACCTTCAAATAGTTGATTTTTACTATTAAGCGCTAAAACGCTCCCGGGTTATCCAAAACCCGATTCGAATATACGCCCAAGTCCGAAATCATCATACGAACCTATTGGAACCGTCAAATCCTGATTCC
Source organism: Nicotiana otophora (assembly GCA_000715115.1). Classification (NCBI taxonomy): domain Eukaryota; kingdom Viridiplantae; phylum Streptophyta; class Magnoliopsida; order Solanales; family Solanaceae; genus Nicotiana; species Nicotiana otophora. The sequence goes on along the minus strand of AWOL01S0019526.1, from coordinate 8,636 downwards.
GGGGTTATTTTCTCAAAATGTTGACCGAAGTCAAACTTGGCCTTTTAAAGCCAAACTAAGGAACCAATTGTTCCGATTTCAACCCGATTACTTTCAAATTCTGAACCAACCATCCCCGCAAGTCATAAATTATTAAAATCACATTCAGGAAGTTTTAGTTAGGGGAACGGGGTTCTAAGAGTCAAAATGACCGGTTGGGTCATTACAACCTTTTTGTCCAATATGATATCTATATCTTGGTTAAGCCAAGTGGCAAGCTAATAAATGCCAATAATATATGGTAACTTTATTCTGTATGTGGCTATGTTAGTCAAATATATATATATATATATATTCGAATTTAAATTAAAGGATAATTTTTAATTTATAGATAAGTTTTAAAATTTGAATTAAAATAAAAAATAAAATTATCTTTTAGTATCATACTTAATTCGGTTAATGATCACATGCAATCATGTTAGGAACTTTTGTTATCTTTTCTAATTATTTAAATACTACTTCGCCTCTAGCAAAAACAAAAATAAAAATAAAACTACTCTATATAACTATAAAACTCTTTCACATCTAAAATCATATAATTAAAGTTCTTTAAAATACTATAGCTAGATTTGAATGAAGGGAAAATTTCTTTTAAAATAAATATAATATATAGGGTACACGTCTATGTTTATCCAGATAACAAAAAAGAGTTTAAAAATCAAATAACATTTTACTTACATATATAATGAAGTAAACCTACATGCTAGAGAAAGAAACATCACAAACATCAGTCAATATTAAAAAAAAAAATATTTTCTTTTTGAAGAATGTTTGTTTGACAAGTCAATTTGTGTCACGACCTAATTTCACCTGTAGGCCGTGATGGGGCCCAACACTACAGCTAGGCAAGCGAACTAATAAATTAAGCATACATTGATAAAAATTAAAACCAAGAAAATATAAACCCAAACTCTACTAATGTGTGTGCCAAGACCTGGTGTCACAAGTGAATGAGCATCTAGTAGATTATACAAAACTCCAAATACTGTCTGAAATGAAATAGACAGAATGTAAATATAAAAAGAGACACTGTTAGCTGCAGAACGGCTTAGAAACGCAGCTCACCACTATGCCTTGGGATGACGTGGGTATGTGATGATAGGTCCTCCACTAGTACCTGTCTCAGGTCCTGCACAGAAAGTGCAGCAAGTGTAGTATGAGTACGTAAACAACGTGTACCCAGTAAGTATCAAGCCTAATCTCGAAGTGGTAGAGACGAGATGACCGACTTTGAGACTCACTATGGGTCAATAATAATAACTGAAATAAAACTAGGATTTTTAAATCAGCATGATTTACAGAATTTACAAAACAACTATTTAATCAGCGGAAGTAATCAAATTCCTTCAAATGTAACAATTCTCAATATATTAATTAAATTCCTTCAATTCAAATAAATTCTAATTTATCAATTAAATCTCATTTACAGGAGTAACAATTAATTCCTAAACAAGCAAGAATAATAATTCATTACATTCCAAGGATTTTTCAATTTATTAATTAGCTTGACAAGCTGAAATAAATTATTAAAGTATCGTGTAATTATTATTATTAAGCACGATTTCTGCCAAGGACGTACGGCCCGATCCAGAGTGTCGTGTACACTGCCGAGAGAC
>AWOL01S0019523.1:76760-106716 GCA_000715115.1 Nicotiana otophora | reverse complement strand
TAAGTTGCATAACTGAATCTGCCACAAACTACAAGGTTAGCAGCAAGCTGGTTCGTCAACTAAGCTGTAATGTTCTCTCTACACAAGTCCAACGAAGGACCCATGACAGNAAACTACAAGGTTAGCAGCAAGCTGGTTCGTCAACTAAAGCTGTAATGTTCTCTCTACACAAGTCCAACGAAGGTGGTTTGACTGCAAACCCATGACAGTTTTGCACTCTCCAAGTTTGTTTTTCCAATAGTCTTACCTCAAAAGCCTTCGCTAACGTAGGACTCTGTGAAGTTCCTCAGCCTCTTTGCAGGAAAGCAGGTTTTCTTATGACACTATTGGTTCCCACCTGTAGCGCATCTATCCCACACATGTTCCTTGAAGTAGCAAATGGTGCCATGATCAATAACCAACTATGTCTGTGGAATTTATGCACCCTCACTGCTATTCTAGCATTTGCTAATAATCAACTCAGCAACAAAGTGAGGACATAGAGCTGGTTTTTGCTTCATCTTTTCTACATGGTTTTTGCTTTTTCTCTTCTTCAGAATTTGATAGACGACAGTGACTTTTTTCATTAAAGATCTGTAGTTAACGTTAGATGACCTTTGCTAATAATGTCTCCTACCCTGATGATAGTGTATTTGTGACGATTTGGCATCAGTAGCGGCAAAGTTTAGCATAGTTTACCGTTGGATTCTTTTAAAAAATTATAGCTTTCTGTACGTCTAAATTTATACTTATCACATGGTTATTTCTCTTATTTGGTATACCATAATTGCAAATTTGATTGCTTACATAGACTTGCAAAATATGGTTTGGTATATAAAGGTAAATATTTTGAGAACAAAGGTAGTATTGGAGCTATAAATAGAAGCTACTAAAGTCTTCACCGCTTTAAAGGACTAAATGCTAATATTTCTTAATATCCGTCAACAACCATCTTTGACTTCTATATTAAGGATTTACAATATTGTTTCCAAATTTATCCAGACATGAAGTTAAGTGTTGGTTAATTTTGTCATGGTGTGTGTACTCAATTATTTTTAAATGACTCTACATTATTTCTTAATTTTTTATTTCATAAATTTGCTTTTTTTTAATTTCGAAAATATTATGAATCACAATTGGTAGGAAAGGATAAAACGACTAAAATATTCGTCACACGATCTCTAAGCTTCTAGGTTCAAAAAAATCTTTTTATCAAGAGGAATAAAAGACATTGAGCATTTGCAATGAATGAAAATTACAATTCGAATTGTTGGGCCCGAGCTGTGCCCGGTCAGGACTCAACTAGTATATTAACCTATTAATAAGCAAAGGTTCCTTGAAGTACAAGAGTTTAAGCGTGTAGCCAGATCTTACCCCTATCTTGGGAGGGAGATAAACTGTTTCCAATAGACCCGTCTATCTTGCTCTTGACAAGGTGGGTTGCTCTGATGGTAAGCACACTCCACTTCCAACCAAGAGGTTGTGAGTTCGAGTCACCCCAAGAGCAAGGTGGGGAGTTCTTGGAGGGAAGGATGCCGAGGGTCATTTGGAAACAGCCTCTCTACCCCAGGGTAGGGGTAAGGTCTGCGTACACACTACCCTCCCCAGACCCCACTAGTGGGATTATACTGGGTTGTTGTTGTTGTTGTTGTTGCTCTTGTGTTTTAGTTATTTCATACATGGATATTTTTAGAATCTTGACTCATTATTATATTACTACAAGACCCATTGAAAGTGGACCACATGGGCCCTTTCGTTCTCCACGTGTTCCACTTCTTACTTTACCATTTTTTCATTGTCTAATGTCCAGCCACTTCATCTTCTTCACTGGAAAAATGTACACTCACACAATTTTCTTCAAACCTTCTTATGTCTTCTTATAATTTTATTTCCTTGCTTAAAATTTTGGCTGGATTCTTCTTCTTCCTCCTCTTTCTTTTACGGTTTAATTTTTCGGGAACAATGACCTGTCTTCAGCAAAGCTTAGGTGACTTCTTTTCCCTCCTCTTTCTTTTTTTCAGAAATTTTGTGGGAATAATGGGGTGTTCCCTTAATTTTTTTTTTTCAAGCATTTCTCTATTTCGATTTTTGTAGGATTGTTCTTCGTCTTCCTATTTTTGGTGGCTTTATTCATGCTTTATGTGTTCCAATTTTCATCTAATTTTGGGATTTGGCCTTCCCTGATTTTGACGGAGTTATCCTATGTCTTGCATGTGTTAGCTATTCTATTTATGATTCTTGTTAAAAATCTTTCTTCTTCTTCCTCCTCTTTCTTTTTTCCAGTAATTTTGTTGGAATAATGGGGTGTTCCCTTAATTTTTTTTCCAGCATTTGTCTATTTCTATTTTTGCAGGATTGTTCTTTGTCTTCCTCTTTTTTGTGGCTTTATTCATGCTTTATGTGTTCCAATTTTCATCTTCTAATTTTAAGATTTGGCCTTCCCTGTTGTTGACTGAGTTATCCTATGTCTTGCATGTGTTAACTATGTCTTGGGATGAATAGTGAAAGTTAATTTATAGTGGTTACTTGCAAAATTTGGTCTTCATATCTGTTGTTTTGAATAAAATTAAGGACCCCTCCATCTTTTGGGAAGTTTTTTGTTTATTGCTTACATGCATGTCAATAATTCTACAACTAGGTTTCTCTTTTTCCTCAAAATTGTATTTTCCGATATCTGATGAGATTGCGACTACACTGAATTGGTTTGTTTGCTTAAATTGTTATCTTAGAAGAATTCCAAAGAACCAGCATTCACTGAAAAAATATTTGTAGGTGCCTGATTATATAACTCCAAGAGCCCCACTTCATTATATACTAACTCCTTATCAATTTGAAGAGTCTTTCCATTTTGATTTTATAAAATATTTTGAGTCTTAAAGTAAAATTACAACTCCAAAAATTCCCTCACAGTAAGACGGCTGGAGAAAGTAAAGTAAACTTTCTTTTAATTTATAATATATTCTTCAGATGGTGCACTTCAAATTTTGGAATCTTAATTGGAGGCGCAGCGTCCCTCGCAGCTTCTTATTAAATCTGCCAATTGCAACTCGTGAAAAGTTTTGTAATTCTTTCTATCCTTCTATAGCTAATAGAAACAGAAAAGGGAATGGGTTTTCCATCCAAAAACAACACTGTCTGCTTTTACCTTCAGCTGTATACACACATGATATTTACCTCAAGCAATACTAATATATCATATTTTCCCCGCAAATTATCGCATATGTTTCCTCGATTCAGCTAGAATATAATGGTTATTCAATTCTAATTTTCGAGGCTCTTGAGAGTGAACTTTGCTCTAGGGGAAAGTGAAAACAATATTGCTACACCAGGTAATTTTCGCATTTTCTGATCTATAACATTATCTGTTTAGCTACAATGCAACTTGCTTCTACCTTACGTTTTGTGTTATGATATGTAGATATGTGTACCTATAGGAATATATTAAATGTTACCCTTATAAACTTTCGACTTTAACAAAGGGCCTATATGAAATGCGTGCAGTCAGATGTCTTCTAACAAAAGAAAGATGGATGAAGACCAAATTGATCACACGACAGGCCATCCATATCTTCGTGCCGAAAATAGTGAAAGAAACCTTAGGCGACGTATCGCATACAGAGAAATGCCACATGATAAAAAGGCAGCACTTCTAGAGCGACGTCGGACTGAATATGCTGCGAGAAAGCGCCGTCTTTCTGAAATTTCTTCCGCCAATCCTTCCAATCAAAGTCATTCTTCTTTTGAATCTCAAAGGATAATTCCAGGACAAGCTGCTACCTTCATCCGAGACATACCTTCTTCTTCCCGAAATGGTTGGTTGAATTGAACTGTAATATTCCATTAACTTCCGGCATTTTAGGCTACCCTCAGATAGTTAACATATTTTGAGGTGCTGCCTGTATATTATAGGCCCCCCATCAGGATCATATAGTGAAAATTTAAGTACCTGTAATGTTGCAGGACACACCTCAACACAGGTGGGGTGCTGGAATATCAACCAGCTACCCAGTTGTCCTTCCGTTCTAAAAAGGGTTCCGAATTGTAAATTCGGCGGAGCTAGATTGTCGTTTTTATTTTTGGGACAGGATCGTAGAAAACAAAGAAATGCTTGCTTCTTTCATTGTGAGGAGCACATCCACATCCGGATCTCTTATTTCTGTTCGAGTGGATGAAGAAATAGTGCCAATTGCAAATGTTCAATCACAGTTGGACGTCAGTATAATTTCTATTCGCATATCTTATACAATGATATAAGTATTTGTCCTTACAAAAATTACTCTCACTTTGGTAACATAGGGACACACCTTTTTCATTGAGGCAAAAATATCACTTCCAAGTGAGCTCAAGTGTTTTTACGTTTTAATATGTCCAAACTGTGGACAAGAAGTGAGGAGTCCAGTCAGAAGAGAAATCCATTGTATGAACTGCAATCAACAGAATATGTTGACTCCCAGGTACTTTCTTATCTAATTTTATAGATACGTCCAAATTGATTGTCTACCAGAATCTTTCTTTTCTTATCGAAATTGACTTTCACACACATACTACAGGTGTCGACTTGATGTGAATCTTCAAGATGCCTCTGGCTCAGTATTTGGAATGGTTATGGGTAAAGAAGGAGAGAAAATATTATCTCTTACTGCAGAAGAAGTTTACGAGCGAGCTTCAGTTAACGTACGTATTCTAAGTAAACAGTTCACACTTGATCACTTCACTATTGAACTTGCAAAATAACTTAATATATTTTCTTTTTCCAGAATGAGTCCCTGCAAATGCAAGATGTGCTAAGCAGGCTTAGTCAGAAACTGTTCAAAATTCAAGTGAAAAAAGCATTCACTCGCAATTCAGGAGCAACATCTGGAAAATTGTATATTGTGTCATGCGTTGAAAAAGAAAATGTTATTCATTCTCTCCCTGCACCAACCACAACGGATATAAGTGAAGGCAGCAAGAGAAAGAAAGAAGATTTGTCTTCCTCTGATGGAGAAATAGAACTAGCAACTGAACGAGGTGAATTGTTCAAGCTAAAACAAAAACTGGAGCCAACGACTCCAGTGAAAATGAAATGAAGGTCACTCAAAAACTTTCTCTTTCTCATTCGTTGTTTGAATTATATACTATACCTATCGTTTAGTAACTATTTATTTTCTTTTTCATCTTCCAACATATTTTTCTCTTATTCTTTGTTTTTTTTTCCCCCAAAATATTTGCAGGTTAATCAGCTCCTTTTTGCGATCAGTTTTGGCTTTCATGGAAATAAGGTAACTAAATAGAAAACCACCTCAAAGATAGTTTGTATACTCTGATGTCATGTCAGCTCCTATGCGTTTATCCACAAAATAGAAATAACCTTGTGAAAAGCGCTCACTTCAGCGCTTAAAGCGCGAAGCAAAACAAGAAGCATGCGCTTTTGCCAAAAAGCGAGAAGCGACAGTAGCGACCATTTCAGTATTTTAAGTGACTGCCAATGTTTAAAAAAAAAAGGGTGTCTTTTTTCAAACATCGTTGAGGAGCAGAGCAACTGCCAATGTTTAAAAAAGAAGGGCGTCTTTTTTCAAACATCGTTGAGGAGCAGAGCAAAGTTCGAGTTCATCGAATTCAAGCCCAGGTATGTGATTTCTTCTTCTTCTTCTTCTGCTTCTGCTTCTGCTTCTTCTGCTGCTGCTGCTGCTGCTGCTGCTGCTGCTGCTTCTTCTTCTTCTTCTTCTTCTTCTTCTTGAAATGCTGCCAATTCTTTTTCCTTCAGTTCTTCTTTTTCTCATTCTTTTCTTCTTCTTTTTTTGTTTCAGTCCTTAAAATTGCAGCGAAATGCTGCCCAATTTTTTTTCTTACTTACTGCCCATTTTTCCGTTTTAGTCCTCCAGTTCTTCTTAGTTCTTCTGCCATTTTCTTAATGACTGTCATTTTTTCTCGCTTTAAGCAAAAAGGAGCTTCTTACTTTTCCACCATAGGCATGAAACAAAGGTAATCAAAATTACCTCTTGACCTTATTCTTCACCTGCATCTCTTTCACGAATAATAACTGTTGCGCTGCAAGTTTGAGCAATACTTTTTGACAGGATAATGTTATCCAATTTCTGTTCTTGAAATAGATCATGAGTGCTTGCAAGATTTTTTGAAGTGTAGTTGATTTTTGTTCAACTTAATTAAGGGAGGGTATGGGTTATAATGAGTTACTCTCTTTTGAAGTTTTTTTGTAGTGCATACAAAATTTTTTCTTCAAGTTATATAAGTTTACGTGAGCTTGTAAATTCAAAAATTAAAGGAGGTAAAACTTTCCTAGAATCCTGGCTATAAAACAGAAACCTTTTGGTCTTATAAGTGTGAGATTGGTTTGGTCCAATAATCTATTCTTTCAACATCACTGATAGTAGTGGCTCGCTTTACTGCTTCATCCATTGCCATCCTAACTGATTATTAAATAATCATTTGGTTTCTCTGTTTCTTAATTTTGTCCTCCAAGAGTTCATATAGGGTCTGCACCTTATCTTATGATGTATTACTTTTAGATTTGTAGTTATGGAGTATAATAGTACATTCTCATGGTTTCTCATTTTTGCGGAGGTAATTCCTACCAGTTACGCTGGAAATGATAGAAAGATATTCTTTAATATTTTTATGTATTAAAAAACTCTACAAGATGTCCCTCTTTGGATAAAACATGATGGGAATGTAAATCAATTGAATTTTAAATTTGTAGTAAAAATCTCTAGGAAATCCAAAATAATTAAATACAGAATAAAGAAGATAGAAAATAAAAAGTACTCTTAAAGCAAATTGAGCCGGAAATCTGAAAGGTTCTTCTTTGTTGCATATTGAGCTTTACTACACTTTTCATCCCAAAGTTAAATGAAACTCTTTAGAATGTTGAATGCATTTAAACAGCGTAATCAAGCAAAATATTTGAAATTTTGTTTGATGTGTAGAAGCTTTACATCATATGTCATGATGTCCTTCTTCATTAGTAAAGACCAGTATTTACTTTGTTCTCTTCCACTATGCATTCATGACCTCATTCAAACTGACACTATTGTATATACTCTTCATACGTATTGCCATTCCTGATGATCATGCCTCGACTTAAGATGTAATAATACTATTTTTTAAGAAATTGAAATCAGTCAGCCAAGTAAAGTTTTGCATCTGAATAAAAACTTGAATGTGAGGTCCAACTCTTCTGTTTTGTGTTTTCATCCGATGCTTTTGGAATCTGCTCTAAGGGAAAAGAGAAGAAGAACATTCAATATTAGCAGAACACTTGAGAATTATCTTTGTTCACTTAGAAAACATATACTACCTCCGTTTCAATTTATCTGAACCTATTTTCTTTTTAGTCCATGCCAAAAATAATGACCTATTTCCCTATTTGGAAACAATTTACCTTTATACAATGATTTATAGCCACACAAAATATATGTGCCTCATTTTACACCACAAGTTCAAAAGTCCTCTCTCTTTTCTTAAACTCCGTGCCCAATTAAATGGGTTTACATAAATTGAAACGGAGGGAGTACTGTTTTCTCAATACTTTGACTATTAGATATTCCCATGTTGTAAATTTGGCAACACCTCCTGGTGTTGTATATAACGTGTAATTGTTCTCTCTTTACCTTTTTAAAGGGGTTATAAGGATTTCTAACTTACAATTGATAGCTTTCTTATTACATATAAAGATGGTGCATTACTCTCATTTTCATTGTTGAATAATCTTTTTCAGATATTTGGTTTAGTTTATAATTAAATTGATGATTAGTGTTGCCTCTGCTATGGCGACAATGAAATATTGGTCTTCCTTGGTTACTGAATTTTGGATATAACTTTAGAATCAGATGACATTTCCCCATTTGCTTTTGTGCCACTTACGTATATTGTTGTTTCAATGTTTACCCTGCATGGAAAACAGGTTCTTTCACGGAAGAATGACCATGGTGAAGAATTACTTTATATGAGCAGTAACGTGCATTTTTGGACTCATGTACCTGCTGATCTTACAATAAGTTAAAGTATATGTTGAATCAGGTTATTCTGTGCTTTTTCGAAATTTCTTGGCTAATGAGATAAGAATATCATTATGTTGAAATTTTTGCTACCTGGGATTCTGTTTCCTGCATTGACACAATTTTCTCAAGTATCACTTTTACGCCTCACCAATATTTCCTGATGTTAATATTTTGTCTTTGCCATTGCTTTTATTGTAGATCATCATGGATTTAGCTTCGCATACTATGTTTTATTTCTAATGCGTGCTTTTCCTTGTCTTTCAGTGAATAACAAGATGAAGCATGTGTTGTCAGTTGCAGCTCCTAAACTCGAGATTTTATCCAATCTCACCAACATGAACATGAACAATCTGGCTGTTTTGGTCTTTCTAGCAAGCTTACGAATGTACCTGCACAACTTTGTTCCGCAAATACATCTGTATGTATGATGTACTTTATGTTAATATTAAACACATTATGCCAATATTTAGCGTTGAGCTTTGTGGTACTTGATAGGTTATATGTATATCCTTGTTATGTTTTGATGATCTAACAAACTTACTGTCAAGAATCAGATAAGGAACCTGTTACACATTCTCAAGACCTTAAGATCAAAAGGTTCCATCTTGGGATATGGTTTAACTATTCAGAGTCAAAGGAACAACAAATGGAACAGATAGCTACCGTTTCCCGAGGATACTGCACAAGTCAACTGCCCCAGTTGTAAAGTTGCTGCCTGCACACGCTAATGCATTATCGTAGTGATGTCACAAATGCATTATTAACATCAAGGAAGGTAAAACAAATCACTTGCACATTCAAGAATTGATCAAGCATTTTCTCTCAAGTCTGTGCCAATCTTGCAAGTGATTCTCAAGGGCATCAAGAACAAAGAACAACATAACGAAGGACCAGTTTCATGTATTGAGTCATTACATGTCCTTAGTTGTGTTGCACCTTTGTTAAAGTTCTTTACTTGTAATTCCTACTTAGCTTGTTTAGAAATATTCTGTAGGAAACCCTTTGTAAACCTTAAACCTTTGTTTTTGAGTCATGGCTAGAGTTAGTCGAGTTGTAAAGTCTTTGTAATAGAGTTATTACAAAGTGGCTTGTAATAGAGTATTACAAGTTAGTGAGGGATTAAGAGGTTAATTCCTAGGTTGCAGAGGTTGTAATTTAAAAGTTGCTCAGTAGTGAAGTTGAAATCCTACAAGGTTAGGTCGTGGTTTTTAATTCCGTTGAACTGAGAATTTTTCCCATAAAAATCCTCTTGTCATTTACTTACTGTAGTGTGCATGTGTTCTAGTGGAACTGATAGGGAACCTGGTTCTCTATATAGTTTAGTGGACCTTTGTATTCTATCAATTGGTATCAGAGCAGGTTCTTTCTATCAGGCTAACACCTAGAAAGGATCCTCATGGCTGCTCCACCAAACTTTGAAGAAGGCCAATCAACCTACAGACCACCACGATTTAATGGCCAATACTATGGATGGTGGAAGATAAGGATGCTTGATTTTATCATGGCTGAAGATTCAGAGCTCTGGGATATTATCTGTGATGGTCCCTTCGTTCCTATGAAAACTGTTGGAGAACCAACTGTGAAAGTTCCCAAGTCTAGGAAGGAATACAGCGATACTGACCGCAAGTCTATAGAGAAAAACTTTCGAGCAAAGAAAATCATCGTCTGTGGCATTGGGCCAGATGAATAAAACAGGATTTCGGCGTGTCAATCTATCAAGGAGATATGGGAAGCACTCCAAACAGCACAGGAAGGGACAACTCAAGTCAAGCAGTCGAAGATTGATATGCTAACCACTGAATATGAACTCTTCAGGATGAAGGACGATGAGTCCATTCAGGACATGCATACTTGCTTTACCTCTATCATCAATGAGCTCCATTCCCTAGGAGAAATCATTCCAAGGAACAAACTTGTCAGGAAAATACTCGGTGTATTACCTGGTTCCTGGGAAAGCAAAGTAAATGCTATCACATAGGCAAAGGATCTACAAAAGCTAACCATTGATGAATTCATTGGTAATTTGAAAACTTATGAAATGAAGAAGAAAAAGGATCATGAGAGAAGAGAGCCCAAAAGGGAGATGAACCCGGTCCTCAAGACAGACAACAATGAATCAAGTGGTGAGGATGCAGATATGGCTTACTTGACAAAGAGATTTCAGAAGATGGTCCACAAAAATGAAGGTATTCCGAAGAAGGGCAGCTCCAGCAAGCCAAGAGGATATGACTTATGTCATAAGTGCGGGAAGCCAGGGCACTTCATCAAGGATTTCCCTCTCCTCAAGCAAGACCAGTACAAGCACAACATAGACAAAGTTACCAAGAGGAACCCGGTTCCTGAAAAAAGATTTAAAAGAAAAGAAGTTGTTGATAATGTTGTGAAACAAGCTCTTGTTGCATGAGGAGACTCTTCTAGCGAATCTGGAGAAGATGATGCACAAGGTGACACCTCCATGACGGTAGTAGAAAGTGAAGGAGCTGATTATGATTCCATTTTTGCCCTGATGGATAAATCTGACGATGATGATGATGAGGTAAACTTTCTGGACATTCAAAGAAATTTGAACTCTTACTCTCAGAAAAAGCTTATATCTTTGGCTAATGTTTTAATTGATGCTTATCACAGTCTCATTAATGATAGAAATGCGCTAACCACGGAACTAGGAGAAATAGAACACGAGAGAGATGATCTAGTGGTGGTTGCGGTTGATCTAAGAGAGACCATTGAGAGTTTAAAAAGGGAAAATGATATTTTGACTGAGAGAAGTGCAAACATAGAGCATGAGAGAGATGACCTATTGATAGTAGTTGTAGACCTAAAGGAAACAATTGAGGAACTCGGAAGGAAAAGTAGGCCTATGAACACTCAAAAGGGAAAGGAAGTTGCAAGTGAGGCACACCTTAGGCTTGAAAATGAGCTAAAATCAGTGAAATCTAGTCTGTGTATTGAGCTTGAAAAAACAGACTACTTCAGGAAGATCTAGGCAGAGTGAAGAGTGACCTAGAAAAATCTCTTAAGTGGACCTGGTCCTCTGATGCTATCACTTCCATGTACACAAACAATGGGGGAAACAGTCAGGGAATCGGGTTCCAAAGGAAAAAAACTCCCTACAACCCTCATAGCAAGTACGTTACGGTATCTGACAATTGGCTCTGCACTCACTGTGGTAACACTGACATTTTAAAGAAACCTGTAAAGCTAGATTTGAGTCCCAACAGAAAAATAAAGTTTTTGTTGAAAAGGTAACCACTGCTAAGGAACCTGGTCCCTCCATTAAAAAACGTATATTGCATGTCTGGACAAAAAGAAGTCTAATTTGTCTTTTCCTCATTACAAGGGACACAAACTTGTTTGGGTTCCTAAGTTTAACCCTTGATTCTCTTGTGCGGGGAGCAATGAAAGGAAGTAGCCAAAAATGGTACATGTATAGTGGTTGTTCTAAGCACATGACTGGAAGCATCAATGATTTCCTTTCACTCAAAGCTCTGCAAAAAGGGAGTGTGTCCTTTGGAAATGGCAATAAAGGGATACATTCAAGGAGTAGGAAGAATAGGACTCTTGAAGACATGGCAAGAATAATGTTGATTGACAGTGGCATTGCGAAGAATTTCTGGGCAGAAGCAGTCAACACTGCGTGCTACTTGGTGAACATGTGCATGATCAGGTCCTTCCTGAACAAAACCCTGTATGAACTGCTGAATGGAAGGAAGCCCAAGCTAACACATTTGAGGACATTTGGCTGCAAATGTTTTGTTTTTAAAAATATCAAGGAAGCATTGAAGGATGCTGACTGGATTACTGCTATGCAAGATGAACCTCATCAATTTGAGAGAAACATCGTGTGGAACCTGGTTCCTCGACCTGCTGACAGAATTGTTATAGGAACCAGGTGGGTATTCAGAAACAAACTTGATGAGTTTGGAAGCACAACAAGGAACAAGGGAAGGCTAGTAGTTCAAGGCTACAATCAGGAAGAAGGGATTGACTATGATGAAACTTTTGTTCCAGTTGCTCGAATGGAGGCCATCAGGATTCTTATTGCCTTTGCATCTCACATGGAATTCAAATTGTTCCAAATGGATGTCAAAAGTGCTTTTCTGAATGGCTTTCTAAAAGAAGAAGTCTTCGTCAAGCAACCACCTGGTTTCGAGTGTCATGAGCATTCCGAGCACGTGTTTAAACTTAACAAGGCATTATATGGATTGAAGCAGGCTCCTCGTGCATGGTATGAAAGGTTGTCCAAGTTTCTTCTAGAAAATGGCTTTAAAAGAGGGAAAATTGACAACACTCTATTTCTAAAGAAACGCCGGAGGAACTTGCTCATTGTGCAAGTTTATGTTGACTACATCATCTTTGGTGCAACAAATGATTCTCTGTGTGAAGAGTTTGCAATGCTAATGGGAAGCGAATTTGAAATGAGCATGATGGGAGAATTGAATTGTTTTCTTGGGTTTGCAAGTCAGACAAACTTCTAAGGGTACAATGATAAGTCAGTAGAAGTATATCAAAGAGCTTCTGAAGAGATTTGAGATGGAGAGTTCAAAGATCATTGATACACCTATTGTCACTACCACTTGCCTAGATATGGATGAACCTGGTTCTCCTGTAAATGAGACTATGTATAGAGGCATTATTGGGTCACTTCTGTATCTCACAGCAAGTAGACTAGACATTATTTTCTGTGTGAGACTCTGTGCCATGTTTCAATCCAATCCAAAGGAGTCTCATCTGAAGGCTGCAAAGAGAATTCTGAGGTATCTCAAAGGAACGAAGGACCTGATTCTCTACTACCCCTCAGGAGATAACTTTGACTTAATAGGGTAGGTTGATGCTGACTATGCTGGTTATCTGGTGGATAGGAAAAGCACTTCTGATATGGCACATTTTCTGGGTTCATGTCTAATCTCATGGGGCACAAGAAAACAAAACTCAGTAGCCCTTTCAGCTGTTGAAGCTGAGTATGTGGCATCTGCCTCTTGTTGTGTTCAACTGCTGTGGATCAAGCAGCAACTTGAAAATTTCGAGACAATGTTGAGAAAGGGCTCATCTGCATGAAGTTTTGCAGCACAGAAGATCAAATTGCATATATCTTCACCAAAGCACGACGCAGAGAGCACTTTGAAAAGAATCGCTTGGCACTAGGGTTGATGAAGTCTAGCTAGGGACCTGGTCCCTTGATGATTGGCTATGAAAGAAATGTACATGTAAAATAGCTAAAAAGTATTTTCTCGCAAAGTTTAACTCACCTCTATACCGTTATAGGTAGACACGCATGACGACTACAGAACAGACAAATAGCTAATGCATTGCACGTTGGTCAAAGGATGAGGCTTACATTTTCAAACTCTGTCAGGGAACCTAGTTCCTTTGACACAGGTTAGTAGCTCCTCTGTACTCTCATGCACAATTTTTTAAATGGCTGAAACGATGCCATGTCATTATATTGTCAGTTTCTTTTTGCTTCTTGAATCAAAACGTCTCACCCTTTATGAAGTGACCCGAATACCCAAAATTGATACCCAATCGGTCTCTAACTCCTCTCAAATAAATTCATTCACAGTCACTTTCAGAACTGTTCATATCACGAATCCAAAGTTCCCTTTTTCCCTTCTTCCAACTCTCTTCTTTAACTAACTACACTCCACCATGTCTGACAATCAGGAAACACAAAATGTTCCAAGCATCGTCTCCATTGTGTCCTCGTCCATTGAAACACCAGTGACAGAGCCCACACTCCCTATTCCGACTAGTCCAAACCCTAAGCTAGCATCACAACCACCCTCTGCTTCCTCTCCAACCCAGTCGAGTTCTGGTCTCATCAGATTCGCAAAACATCGACTCCCAGGAAATTTGTGGTTGTGACCTCTACTTCTGCCTCGCCAAAAAAGATGGTTGATGAAGACACAATGGATGGAGAAGAAAATCAAGAAATTTCTAGTCTACCAGTGGAAGAAATTTCTGCTAAAGAACAAGGTGTGGGTCATACCAGTGAATAATCGATAATGGCAGCCCCGGGCTTGGATCCTATAGGCCTTCTGAAGTTACTTTGGAGTTACAAGAACGTGAAGCTATAGAAAATATGGTTTCAATCGCTGCTGAGGGAAGTCTGATTGGAGGTTATGAGGGTGTGTCTGAGTTTCAGGGGGAAGACAATGGTACAGAGGTCAAGGGAAGGGAACTGGTGCCTGTCAAAAATCTGGCACCAGACAGTACTACTGGGGAACTTCCTGATGGACCTGATCCCTCCACACAAAAGGAGCACTATACTCCTACTTGGGATGAAACTCACTGTTCTTCAAATGAACCCCAGGTTAGTACTGATCCCGCTTCCTCTCCTCATTTCGATGTTGAGCCTTGTCTGTGGTCATGCCTGAGATGAGATCTGATTCTGAAGAAGTAGTTGGGGAAAGTGAAGAGGATTATGATGATATGCCAATTGCTAGCTTGACTAGGCATAGACCAATAGTTGCTCAAGAGTCTACTCCTAAGCGACCTACTACAAGGTTGCAAAGGAAGGAGGCTCTTGAGTCTGCGCTTAAGAACAACCAAGCTAAGTCAAGGAGAAGAAAATTAGTGAAAGATGGGAAAGTTGTGAGCGAAAAGACAGTGCTAGTTGTGAATATGGATGATGAAGTAGAAGAGGAAACTTGTTCCTTGACTAGAAAGTGCTCACAGAAGCATGGTCTCCCCAAGCCTAAAAGGGGATCTTCTGTGTCTGCTGAAAGTCTGAACAAGTCTGATGATGCTGTCGCTAGTGAAAATGTGATGAAAGAATCTGGTGATAAGTTGGTAGAAGAGTCTGTTGCGAGGGTGATGGAAGAATTGGGTGAAAAGTCTGTGAAGTCTGATGAAAAAAGGAAAGAATGTTCGCAAGTCTGCTAAGAGAAAAGCTGATACTGGTGAGGAACCTGGTTCCTCAAAGAAGGCCAAAGTTGGTGATCCAAGGAGTGCTGGGAAAGAGAAGTTGAGGAATCAAAAAGTGCTATGGGGCCGCACATTTGCCCCTGACATTTTGGAGGAGGCTGGTATGAGACAGCTGGTTGAAATTTGTGAGTTTCAACAGTGGACACATTTGTTTACCAGTGATGCTCCAAATGTGTATGAGGAGGAAGTTCAAAGTTTCTATGCCGACCTCTTCAAATGGTTCCCGCATCTCTCACAGCACAGAGGTTGCCGGTCTAACCAAAGAAAATGCCGACCTCAGGAAACAGGTTAAGGACGTGAAGGAGAAACTGCTCAATGAGCAGATGTCAGCTAATGCTCGAATGGACATCCTTCTTAAAAACCATACCTCTTAATCTAAGCCTTCCCCTTCCAGTGCTCCCTAGAACGTGTTCTCTTTTCCAGTATCAAATCCTAGTGTTTGTCCTTTGTTTTAGTTCTGATGATGTTTATGACTGGTACTTATGTTTTTGCTGTTTTTATTTTGTGGATGTGTTGGTAACAATGGAACTACTCCCTACTTAATTTTCAAAAATTAATAGAAGTTTCATCCTTCTGTTGTGTATGTCTTGCTTTTTATGCTCTGTTTTTAGTCATGTTATGTGCACACAAGTGGCATGAGTTAACTCAAGCTAGACTTCTTTCTGCTATAAGCCTGATACTAATCTTTTTATGATGCCAAAAGGGGGAAAATAATTCAGGGGGAACATGTTGGGTAACAGATTTAGGGGGAATTCAGGAAATGTTGGTTCTTAGGGGGGACTTGAATTATAAGCTTGTCATCATCAAAAAGGGGGAAATTGATAGGCTATATGTATATCCCTGTTATGTTTTGATGATCTAACAAACTTACTGTCAAGAACCATATAAGGAACCTGTTACACATTCTCAAGACCTTAAGATCAAAAGGTTCCAGCTTGGGATATGGTTCAACTCTTCAGAGTCAAAGGAACAACAGAGGGAACATATAACTATCGTTTTTCGAGGATACTGCACAAGTCAACTGCCCCAGCTGTAAAGTTGTTGCCTGCACACGCTAATGCATTATCGTAGTGATGTCACAAATGCATTATTAACATCAAGGAAGGTAAAACAGATCACTTGCACATTCAAGAATTGATCAAGCATTTTCTCTCAAGTCTGTGCCAATCTTGCAAGTGATTCTCAAGGACATCAAGAACAGAGAACAACATAACGAAGGACGTTTCATGTATTGAGTCATTACATGTCCTTAGTTGTGTTACACCTTTGTTAAAGTTCTTTACTTGTAATTCCTACTTAGCTTGTTTAGAAGTATTCTGTAGGAAACCCTTTGTAAACCTTAAATCTTAAACCTTTGTGTTTGAGTCTTGGCTAGGGTTAGTCGAGTTGTAAAGTCTTTGTAATAGAGTATTACAAGTTAGTGAGGAATTAAGAGGTTAATTCCTAGGTTGCAGAGGTTGTAATCTAAAAGTTGCTCAGTGGTGAAGTTGAAATCCTACAAGGGTAGGTCGTGGTTTTTAATCCCGTTGAGCTGAGAATTTTCCACGTAAAAATCCTCTTGTCATTTACTTACTGCAGTGTGCGTGTGTTCTAGTGGAATTGATAGAGAACCTAATTCTCTATATAGTTTGGTGACCCTTATATTCTATCAGTACTACTTTCTATTATTTTTTCATAGTCTAACTAAATAATAAAGCTATCTTGCGCACAGCAATTTCCCACAAATGCCCTAGTATATATATAAGAAAAGGAGTAGTCCACTTTTTTAGTCCTATTTTAGTTGTCTCTCTTACTAAATAAACTAATCAAAATTTTAAATTGAAGTGGCAGACTAACATTAGGTCCTTGTATACTTAAATAACATATTGCTCTTGCACTTTTGGCCTTTTACAAACAAGTTCGTATTTTCTATATGCTCAATTTTCGTATTAATAAAGTAGGGTTTGAAACTTCGCATGTGTTTAAAATCAGAAATTCGGCTTTTAAATTTTCGCGAGTTTCTCTTTTGAACAAAGTGAAAATCTTAGGAGAAATGTTAGACTTGCGCCTAAAATTTTATAAGTTATTGCACCTTGAAAAGTATCTAATTTTGTGCTGAAGATAAAGAGTACTACAAAAATGGAATCTTTAACAGAAGCTAGTGTAGTAATATTCAGCCAATTGGGTTAATGAATTAGACATCGATTATTTTGATATTACATGGTTTGCTTCACCCATATTTTTTCTTATCTCTTTGAGTTTATTTTATCAACTTTAATTCTTACATGATTTTCTATCAATATTAGAAAAGTTCAAAGGCCAAATACATATACAACCCGCCTCTCTAACTTGACACGAAATTTTATTTTGGCACCTCATCTTAGCCAAGTTCCAATTGAACAGTTCATGTACACCAAAACTGTGTCATTAATAATAATCTAATATTTTATATGTAAGGTCGAGGAATATATGAGCAAACATTAGACTAGATAGCAACAAGTTCTAAATGGTGGCTTGGAAAAGAGATATTTGCATAAATCAAGCAGCAGATTTATAACTTGTTTGGCCAAACTTCTTCTAGTTCAAAAACATTTTTATTGTATTTTTTTTTTCAAATTTGAAGTATTTGGCCAAGTTTTTAGGAGAAAAAAAGTATTTTTGAGGAAAGCAGAAGCAGTTTTGGAGAAGCAGAAAAAAATAGCTTCTTCCTAGAAGCACTTTTTTGAAAAGCACTTTTAAGAAAAATACACTTAGAAGTACTTTTTAAAAACTTGGCCAAACACTAATTGCTGCTTAGAAGTACTTTTTAAATTAATTAATCAAACACAAATTGTTTCTCACCAAAAGTACTTTAAAAAAAACACTTATGAAAAAAAATACTTCTCAAAATAAACTGATTTTTCCAGCTTGGCCAAACAGGCTATTAGACTATTATATTTTGAGTCGGGCCAGTACACTGAAGAAGTGGGGCGATTTGCACAGATAGCCAGTAATAACACATGCATTTACTTTTAAGCCACTGTTTTAAATGTATTTAGTCTTTAGCCACTGCTTTAATACACTTTTACCCGTCCGGACGAAAATACCCTTCTGCTATATAGGATTTCGCTGATACATACGCTCCTTATTTACGATCAGCAGCAGTTCAAACTTATGTGTAGAGAATTGTTGTGATCGTCCAAAATTGCAGAAGCTTCTCTTCCGATTTCAAACTTCCAGTCTAAGTTTAGAATTCAACTTTCTCGTCCAAAATTCACCATAAAATTCCAGTAAGTTCTAAAGTTTCAAATATCTCTATATGCTTTTGTGTGTTTGTGTGAATTTTTATTTCGTTACTGAAGAATAAAATGCTAGGAATTTGATTTTTTTTCTTTTCTGTATTGATAACTTTAAGGACATCGCGTCCTTAACTTCGTGATTGTTCTGTAAATATTGAGGACATAATGTTAAGGATTTTGACTGCACACATCAAAGTTAAGGACATAGTGTCCTGTCTTTGCAATTTGTACTGATAAAGTTTAGGACATGATGTCCTTAACTTCATGACTATTGTGTAAAAATTAAGGACATGGTGTCCTGTTTTGCAACTTGTACTGATAAAGTTTAGGACATGATGTCCTTAACTTCATGACTACTGTGTAAATATTGAGGACATGGTGTCATGTATTTACAACTTGTATTGATAAAGTTTAGGACATGATGTCCTTAACTTCATGACTGTTGTTCTAAATATTAAGGACATAGTGTCATGTGTTTTGCAACTTGTATTGATAAAGTTTAGGACATCGTGTCCTTAACTTCACGATTCTTGTATAAATATGTCCTGAATTTCCCATTTTTTTGACTTGCAGGATGGATACAATATGTATTATAGTTGCTCTTAATGATAGATGGACTGCAGACTATAAGTATCTTGATCATCAAACAAAGCTTGTTCTAGTACGTGAGGCAATTCGATTTGAAGATTTCATTAACCAGGTCTTTGAAGTTATTGAATTGGATAGAGACAAGTTTGAAGCAATTATGTGGTTTGATATCAATCTGGGAACAAGAAAGGGAATGCTTGTATCCAAAGATTTAGATCCTCACACATGTATAGAGTTACTAAAAAGTCATTTACTCTTCAAGGGCTGTCGTTTCATTGTTGATGTTTCGGAAAGAGTTTTTGGTTCTACATGCACCTTTGAACATGTCAATACAGAAACTCAACAAGATAATCAAGACAAATACCAACAGATAATGGAAATAGATGTGTTTGAAGCTCAACCAATAACTGAAGAGGTGCTTCAAACATTTGATTCTATTCAAGTAGAATGACAAAGCATTATAGAGATTGACAACGACAAGCTTTGGGTATTCAAGTCTTAGAGAGTGCACCGGTAATAGAAGAAGTTGCTGAAAAAACCTTTACTCAACTAACTAAACGAAGCTCAAATTCGAAACAAAAAGAATCCCCAACTACGATATTAAGAGAAAATGCTTCGTTGGCTGAAATAAAAGTGGGATCAATATTTGACAAAAAGAAGAGTATAATTAACTGTTTTTCCAATATAGAAATTAAAGGATATTTTGAATTCAAGGTTGTTAGATCAAGCTCAACAAGATATTCGTTGAAATGCAATGATGATAGGTGTGGGTGGTGTGTGCGTGCTTTCAGAATTAAAGATTTAACACTATTCAAGCTAGTAAAGATTGAGAAAAATTATGACTGCTCAGTTAACACTATGAAAGCTGATCAAAGGCATGCAACTTCAAAGTTGATTAGTGGTTACATTATCGATAATCTTCGAGACCCAAGGTTTGAAGTTACACCAGCCTTTGTCATGGCAGAAATGTAAAAATTGCATGGACTAGACATTGGTTATCACAAGGTATGGCGTGCTATTCAACGTGCTTCAGCTTTAATAAGAGGAACTCCTGAAGAGAATTATGAATTATTGTCTTCATACTTGTATATGATGAAAAGTAAAAATCCGGGAACATACACTAACATAAAGATAGACGACAACAACAGGTAAACAATCAAAAAGAGTTTATAAGTCTGTTTTATAAACTTTAGAACATGGTGTTCTTAACTTGGATGTGTGCAATGAAAATGTTAAGGACATGGTGTCCTTAACTTTGATGTGTGCAGTAAAAATGTTAAGGACATAGTATCCTTAACTTAGATGTGTGCAGTGAAAAAGTTAAGGACATGGTGTCCTTAACTTTGATGTGTGCAGTAAAAATGTTAAGGACATAGTATCCTTAACTTAGATGTGTGCAGTGAAAAAGTTAAGGACATGGTGTCCTTAACTTTGATGTGTGCAGTAAAAATGTTAAGGACATAGTATCCTTAACTTAGATGTGTGCAGTGAAAAAGTTAAGGACATGGTGTCCTTAACTTTGATGTGTGCAGTAAAAATGTTAAGGACATAGTATCCTTAACTTAGATGTGTGCAGTGAAAAAGTTAAGGACATGGTGTCCTTAACTTTGATGTGTGCAGTAAAAATGTTAAGGACATAGTATCCTTAACTTAGATGTGTGCAGTGAAAAAGTTAAGGACATGGTGTCCTTAACTTTGATGTGTGCAGTAAAAATGTTAAGGACATAGTATCCTTAACTTAGATGTGTGCAGTGAAAAAGTTAAGGACATGGTGTCCTTAACTTTGATGTGTGCAGTAAAAATGTTAAGGACATAGTATCCTTAACTTAGATGTGTGCAGTGAAAAAGTTAAGGACATGGTGTCCTTAACTTTGATGTGTGCAGTAAAAATGTTAAGGACATAGTATCCTTAACTTAGATGTGTGCAGTGAAAAAGTTAAGGACATGGTGTCCTTAACTTTGATGTGTGCAGTAAAAATGTTAAGGACATAGTATCCTTAACTTAGATGTGTGCAGTGAAAAAGTTAAGGACATGGTGTCCTTAACTTTGATGTGTGCAGTAAAAATGTTAAGGACATAGTATCCTTAACTTAGATGTGTGCAGTGAAAAAGTTAAGGACATGGTGTCCTTAACTTTGATGTGTGCAGTAAAAATGTTAAGGACATAGTATCCTTAACTTAGATGTGTGCAGTGAAAAAGTTAAGGACATGGTGTCCTTAACTTTGATGTGTGCAGTAAAAATGTTAAGGACATAGTATCCTTAACTTAGATGTGTGCAGTGAAAAAGTTAAGGACATGGTGTCCTTAACTTTGATGTGTGCAGTAAAAATGTTAAGGACATAGTATCCTTAACTTAGATGTGTGCAGTGAAAAAGTTAAGGACATGGTGTCCTTAACTTTGATGTGTGCAGTAAAAATGTTAAGGACATAGTATCCTTAACTTAGATGTGTGCAGTGAAAAAGTTAAGGACATGGTGTCCTTAACTTTGATGTGTGCAGTAAAAATGTTAAGGACATAGTATCCTTAACTTAGATGTGTGCAGTGAAAAAGTTAAGGACATGGTGTCCTTAACTTTGATGTGTGCAGTAAAAATGTTAAGGACATAGTATCCTTAACTTAGATGTGTGCAGTGAAAAAGTTAAGGACATGGTGTCCTTAACTTTGATGTGTGCAGTAAAAATGTTAAGGACATAGTATCCTTAACTTAGATGTGTGCAGTGAAAAAGTTAAGGACATGGTGTCCTTAACTTTGATGTGTGCGGTGAAAAAGTTAAGGACATGGTATCCTTAACTTGGATGTGTGCATTGCAAAAGTTAAGGACATGGTGTCCTTAACTTTAATGTGTGCATTGTTAAAGTTAAGGACATGGGAGTCCTTAACTTTGATGTGTGCATTGTAAAAATTAAGGACATGGTATCCTTAACTTTGATATGTGCATTGTAAAAGCTAAGGACATGGTGTCCTTAACTTTGATGTGTGCATTATAAAGGTTAAGGACAAGTTGTCCTTAACTTTGATGTGTGCAGTGAAAATATTAAAGGACATGGTGTCCTTAACTTGTATGTGTGTAGTGAAAAACTTAAGGACATGGTGTCCTTGACTTTGATGTGTGCATTGTAAAAGTTAAAGACATAGTGTCCTTAAATTTGATGTATGCAGTGAAAAAGTTAAGGACATTGTGTCCTTAACTTTGATGTGTGCAGTGAAAATATTAAGGACATGGTGTCCTTACTTTGATGTGTGCAGTGAAAAAGTTAAGGACATGGTGTCCTTAACTTTGATGTATGCAGTGAAAATGTTAAGGACATGGTTTCCTTAACTTTGATGTGTGTAGTTAAAATAATAAGGACATGGTGTCCTTAACTTTGATGTGTGCAATAAAAATGTTAAGGACATGGTGTCCTTAACTTGGATGTGTGTAGTGAAAAACTTAAGGATATGGTGTCCTTGACTTTGATGTGTGCACTGAAAATATTAAGGACATTGTGTCCTTAACTTTAATGTGTGCAGTGAAAATGGTAAGGACATGATGTCGTTAACTTTGATATGTGCATTGTAAAAGTTAAGGACAAGATGTCCTTAACTTTGATGTGTGCAGTGAAAATATTAAGGACAAGATGTCCTTAACTTTGATGTGTGCAGTGTAAATGTTAAGGATTTGGTGTCCTGTATTTTTAACCTTCTGTTAAACTGTATTTTCAGGTTTCATTATATGTTTTATGCATATGGATCATCAATAGCTGGTTGTAATCATTGTAGACCAGTGATTGCTGTTGATGTAACTTTTTTGAAGTCAAAATATCGTGGTGTTTTAATGATTTCAGTTTCAAAAGATGCAAATAACCAAATATTCCCACTAGCCTTTGGAATTATAGAATCTGAAAATAACAATTCTTATGAGTGATACTTTAGTGAGCTTCGCAATGCAATTGAGAGTCGTGACAATTTAATTTTTTTATCGGACAAGAATCAATCTATTGCACATGGCATTGAAAAGGTATATCCTGAAAGCCACCATGAGATTTGTATCTATCATTTGGAGCAGAACCTAAAGCGAAGGAAAGTGAAAAGTGAGGTCATAAAACTTTTTCAAAGTGCTGCAAGAGTATACAGGCGCAAAGAATTTGATCTATACATGTCAGATATAGCAAAAGTTGATATGAAGACTTTTGACTACTTGATGGAAGAACCACCGGAAAGGTAGGCACGTTCTTGTAGTCCACGACGAAGATATGACATGCTCACAACAAACATAGTTGAGTCAATGAATTCTGTGCTATTAGAAGCAAGGGAGTTGCCTATATTAAGAATGATGGATTTCATCCAAGTGAAGCTACAAACGTTGGTTTTATGAAAGAAGAAATGAAGCAGAAGGAACTTTTTATGACGTTTCTTGTTGGGTAGAAGAGGAATTGAAGAAAAAGATAGATTTAGCTTTTACTTTAAATTTAAGTATTATGTTCTTACTTTAGCTTATTATTTTAATGATAATTTAACATAATGTACTAACTTATAGTTTTTTAACTTTGAAGGTCTTCCCTGTTGATTCATGGCGTTCTAGAGTTGAGGAAGAAGGAATTACTTTCTTGGTGGACTTAAACAAAAGAACATGTGATTGTTTTCAGTTTCAATTTGATGAATTACCATGTATACATGTAATTGCAACTATCGAGAAGAGAAACATCAAGAAATCCAATTTCTGCTCGGACTGGTACTTAAAAGAATCTTGGTTGAAAACATATGAAAGACAAATACATCCTGTAGGACATACAGATTCTTGGATTGTACCAGAGAGTGTTAAGTCACAATTTATTAAACCTCCAGATTTTAAAGTCCCACCAGGTAGAAGGCAGAAGAAAAGGCATATTCCAGCTACCAAATCATCAAAAATAACATTCAAATGTGGTCGTTGCAGAAGAATTGGTCATAATAGAACATCCTGTATATATTCTCCAGTAGTCCATCCATTTTCAAGGAAGCATAGAGAATAATAGATATATCCACTTATGTTTATCTACTCTTTTAAGTTTTTGCTATAAATTGGATTCATTTAGATTGTTTTTATTTGAGCAAGTAAACATTAGCAGATGGTTATATAAAAGATGTCCTGAATTTTCAAAGTTTCTTTGCGCTTACGTGCTCTTTGTTTCTTTTTCTTTTTTCGGGAGTTCAATTTACCTTTGTCGGACCAATTATTGTTTATGAGATTTTATTCTTGCCGTAAGTAAACAAGAAAGTCCTTTTCTTTATATAATTTGACGCATGTAGCTTGCTACATCTTTATTTTTAAAATCAGATTGGTACAAGTAAAACTTAAGGACATAATCTTTTAAAAGTCGTGAAAATTGCAAGTATGAATCTAATATTAAGGACATAAATTTCTAAAATGTCCTTAACTTTTGAAAATCTCAGATTAATGTCTAGATTTCCAAAAGTTCGGGACATTTCAGAAAAAATATGTCCTGAATATTATTTTCATCCTTCAACAAATCAGGACATTTATGAACATTACGTCCTGAAGTTCTACAACAATCAATGTATCTTTTGCTATATCTCTACAGATTTAATAAAAGACTGGTAATTTAAAATGGACAAATCAGTAGTTATAAAACTTGACATCTGCAGCTTGCTAAACACAGCTTGCTACATCTTATTTTTTAAATGAGATTGATATAAGTAGACTTCAGGACATAATTTTTTGAAATGTCCTGAACATTTGAAGTATGAATCTAATATATAGGACATAAATTTCTAAAATGTCCTTAACTTCTGAAAATCTCAATTTATTGTCTATATTCCAGAAGTTTAGTACATTTAAAAATATATGTCCTGAATATTATTTTTATCCTTCAACAAATAAGGATGTAGTTAACAGATTCTGAAGTTCTACAACAATCAATGTGTGTTGCTTTGATATTCTAAAAACTTCAAGACAGTTTAATCAAAGATTGGCCCTTTAAAACTGTGAAAAAATGGACAAATCAATAGTTAACAAAAAGAAAGAAATTAATAACATGATGCCTTCATATTACTGCTGAAACTGTAATTTAGCATAGCTGTGACCAAAAAATTATGCTATGCAAAAAGAATAAAGTGCCTTGTGCCAATTTACAGGATATTTTAGAATTCATATGGATTCTTTTCAGCAATTTTATACCAATTCCACTACAGCTGACTTCCTTTACAACTATACTACAGCTCTTTTGGGCAAGAAGTTTCATTTTCACTATCATAGTCGTCGCCGACATTTTCTGGTGGTGTATCATAACCAAAATTTCTTTTCCACTCTCCATGTGCCCAAAGATTTGCTGCAAGTTTTTTTCTGAAGTTTGATATGTCATCAGGTTGGAATTTCTCCACATCCCTTTCCATCATCAACAACTCCACATACTTGATTAGTCCTAAGAAAAAATGTAAGATATGGAGTCAATTAAACAATATCTTTAATAAAATAAATCTAAAGTATATATAAATTATATAGCAAATGACAACACGTACGATCCAGTTTGGTGTGGTGATCTTTGCCACTGAATATCAAATTTGTTGAATGCATTTCCAAAAGACTTGTGATTTTTCTCAAACTGTGAGAACTTTAGCAAGTGGGGGATCATGCGTGCATACATTTCAATATGTTTCATTCCTTGCTCATATGGCTCATTATATATGGAATCGTACACATCAATCTTTCTCTTATTCAAGTCCAATACCCCCAAAAGAAAATGTGTCATAGCATCATTATCTTCTGAAGGAAGCCGACATGGAAAACAGATTTTGCCAACCTTTGTCCAAGCAATTCCACATCTATGATTGTCATCCCACACATATGGTGGGAGAACCAACTGATTATCATCACACCAAAATAAATCTGAAGCATCTTCATTGAAATCCTTATACACAATTAGCATATAGTTATCAAAAAGTATATCTGTAGTTGTGCAACGAAAAGGATGGGCGCAAGGGTGGTAGCATTCCTTCTTTCTCAAATAATACAGCGAAATGTCAATATGCTTCATAAAAAGACAAAAAAAAAAAAGAAAAAAAAATTCATCAGTCATAAATAATTAAAAAATAATAAATTAAGAAGAAAGAAAACAAATGCCTTGTGAATTATCAAACCTTATCATCAAGTACAAAGCTACTATCTGCAAGCTCAAGGAAGAACATTTTGCTACTGATGTTTTTTTGATGGTACAATTTATATGGATTCTTTCTCACACCATTATCCTCAGCATATATATCAGTTTGTCCCCTGAAAATTTTAAAAATATCAAAGTTAGAAAGTTTATAAGTTAGTCCTCAATTCCTAATTAAGGACACTTGGTCCTGAAGTTAGTGTTGCAAATTCAAAGATTAAGGACAGGTAGTCCTTAACTTACAGTTACAAGTTCAAAAGTTAAGGACACTTGGTCTTGAACTTAGACTTACAAGCTCATAAATTAAAGTCCTGAACTTAGAGTAACAAGCTCATAAGTTAAGGACAATTGGTCCTGAACTTAGAGTGGAAGTTCAAAAATTAAGGACATTTGGTCCTGAAGTTAGAGTTACAAATTCAAAAATTAAGGACGGGTAGTCCTTAACTTACAGTTACAAGTTCAAAAGTTAAGGACACTTGGTCTTGAACTTAGACTTACAAGCTCATAAATTAAAGTCCTGAACTTAGAGTAACAAGCTCATAAGTTAAGGACAATTGGTCCTGAACTTAGAGTGGAAGTTCAAAATTTAAGGACACTTGGTCCTGAACTTAGACTTACAAGCTCATAAATTAAAGTCCTGAACTTAGAGTAACAAGCTCATAAGTTAAGGACAATTGGTCCTGAACTTAGAGTGGAAGTTCAAAATTTAAGGACACTTGGTCCTGAACTTAGACTTACAAGCTCATAAATTAAAGTCCTGAACTTAGAGTAACAAGCTCATAAGTTAAGGACAATTGGTCCTGAACTTAGAGTGGAAGTTCAAAATTTAAGGACACTTGGTCCTGAAGTTAGAGTTGCAAATTCAAAAATTAAGGACAGGTAGTCCTTAACTTACAGTTACAAGTTCAAAAGTTAAGGACACTTGGTCCTGAACTTAGACTTACAAGCTCATAAATTAAAGTCATGAACTTAGAGTAACAAGCTCATAAGTTAAGGACAATTGGTCCTGAACTTAGAGTGGAAGTTCAAAAATTAAGGACACTTGGTCCTGAAGTTAGAGTTGCAAATTCAAAAATTAAGGACAGGATGTCCTTAACTTACAGTTACAAGTTCAAAAGTTAAGGACACTTAGTCCTGAACTTAGACTTACAAGCTCATAAATTAAAGGATAATTAGTCCTAAACTTAAGTAACAAGCTCATAAGTTAAGGACAATTAGTCCCGAACTTAGAGTGGAAGTTCAAAAATTAAGGACACTTAGTCCTGAAGTTAGAGTTGCAAATTCAAAAATTAAGGACAGATAGTCCTTAACTTACAGTTACAAGTTCAAAATTTAAGGACACTTGGTCCTGAACTTAGACTTACAAGCTCATAAATTAAAGTCATAAACTTAGAGTAACAAGCTCATAAGTTAAGGACAATTGGTCCTGAACTTAGAGTGGAAGTTCAAAACTTAAGGACACTTGGTCCTAAAGTTAGAGTTGCAAATTCAAAAATTAAGGACAGGATGTCCTTAACTTACAGGTACAAGTTCAAAAGTTAAGGACACTTGGTCCTGAACTTAGACTTACAAGCTCATAAATTAAAGGACAATTAGTCCTGAACTTAGAGTAACAAGCTCATAAGTTAAGGACAATTAGTCCCGAACTTAGATTAAAAGTTCAAGCTCAAAAATTTAGGACATTTAGTCATGTAGTTAGAGTTGGAAGCTCAATACACTTCATCCTTAATTTAAAATTACAAGTTCAAGACACAAATGTAAGCAATTAAGAAATAATGAATACATTTATGGACTTACACTTTTTTGCGACCTTTCCTTTTTCTCCTTGCCCAACCACCCAATGAATTTCTTCAATAAGTTTTCATCATCTTTGGCATAATGAAAAATACATGTACGAGTATATTTTGATTTTATCCAGCATGCATACTTGGGAGTATTTTCATTGTGAGCCATCGATGTTCCTTTTTTTTTTTCTGTTCAAAAGGAGATTTCAATTGCCAACTAAGCTTCTTATTTGTTTTTCCACGACCAAGCTCTTCTTCAACATTTCCTTCAACCTCCATAGACAAACCCTCATCAATGCTCATTTGTGTAGTCGGAGGAGTAGGAGTAAGAATAGCAAATGATGGACCATTAAAACCAATACTATCTCTCTTCCTTTTTCTAGTATATTGGTTAATGGCTTTATTTTTGTTTTGTTCTGTAAGCAACACTACATATACATTAGTTTGATGCAAGTCGTCAATTCTATGAATTGTCAAATGAAGAGACAAAAACTAAGGACATAATTCTTGAAATGTCCTGACAATTTGAATTATGAATACAATATTAAGGACACAATCAATACCTGTGTTGGCCATACTGCCTCCTTGTATTTTTTAACAGAAAATAGTGCTGACATATTGATTGCATTTTCTTTATCTTGCAGTTGTTCTCCATGTTCTTCGATTGCAAGTTCACAAGATTCTACAAAATATTTACAGGAGCTAACATAATTAGTACTTGTTATTAATCTTTGATTAAAAGAAACATGTATAAAATGAAAAAAAAACTCCGTCTAACCTTTAGCAACTGTCAAGATCATGCCAGTTAAATCATTATCTTGATTAGCATTTTTTTGGCTTCCAATATTGTCTGTAAGAGAGAGAGAGGTGTAGAGATATCATGCGTTCCTTCTATACATTTGCAAATAATCTCACTTATTCTTGTTCCTTGGGTATTTTCTATGTCTTGAGATTGTTCTCCACTTCTCTCTTTTGAAATTTCATCATCTTGATAGTCCACTCCATCTTGTGTAGTCGGAGGAGTAGGAGTAAGAGTAATAAATGATGGACCATCAAAACCAATACTATCTCTCTTCCTTTTCCTAGTATATTGGTTAACGACTTCATTTTTGTTTTGCTCTGCAAACAACACTGCATATACATTAGTTTGTTGCAAGTCATCAATTTTATGACAAATTGTCAAATGAAGAGACAAAAACTAAGGACACAATTTTTGAAATATCCTGACAATTTGAATTATGAATACAATATTAAGGACACAATCAATACATGTGTTGGCCACGCTGCCTTCTTGTATTTTTTTAACAAACAATGGAGCTGACATATTAATTGCATTTTCTTTATCTTGTAATTGTTCTCCATGTTCTTCGATTGCAAGTTCACAAGATTCTGCAAAATATTTACAAGAGCTAACACAATTAGTACTTGTTACTAATCTTTGATTAAAGCAAACATGTATAAGATGAAAAAAACTTCGTCTAACCTTTTGCAACTGTCAAGATCATGCCAGTTAAATTATTATCTTGACTAGCATTTTTTTGGCTTCCAATATTGTCTGTATGAGAGAGAGGTGTAGAGATATCATATATTCCTTCTATACATTTGCAAACAATCTCACTTATGCTTGTTCTTTGGGTATTTTCTATGTCTTGAGATTGTCCTCCACTTCTCTCTTTTTAAATTTCATCATCTTGATAGTGGAGATCGACGAAGATGTCACACACTGTATTGGGGTAGGATGGATGAAGTGGAGGTTAGCATCTGGAGTCCTGTATGACAAGAGAGTGCCACCGATACTCAAAGGTAAGTTTTATAAAGTGGTGGTTAGACCGGCCATGATGTATGGGGCTGAGTGTTGGCCTGTTAAGAACTCACATATCCAGAAGATGAAAGTAGCAGAAATGACGATATTGTGGTGGATGTGCGGGCACACTAAGATAGATAAGATNCATCCCGAGTAGAGGCAGCTTCAAGTACCTTGGTTCGGTTATCCAGGGGGGAGGGGAGATCGACGAGGATGTCACACACCGTATTGGGGTAGGATGGATGAAGTGGAGGTTAGCATCTGGAGTCTTGTGTGACAAGAGAGTGCCACCGATAATCAAAGGTAAGTTTTATAAAGCGGTAGTTAGACCGGCCATGATGTATGGGGCTGAGTGTTGGCCTGTTAAGAACTCACATATCCAGAAGATGAAAGTAGCAGAAATGACGATATTGCGGTGGATGTGCGGGCACACTAGGATAGATAAGATTAGGAATGATGATATTCGGGAGAAGGTGCATGT